>OU342742.1:354330228-354595764 GCA_910589775.1 Avena eriantha | reverse complement strand
TTATTTTCATAAACCACTAGATGTCACTTCATGTGTGTTACTTTCATAAACCACATGTATCCACTAGATGTCATTGCATGTGTGTTCATTTCATAAACCACATGCATCCAGTAGATGTCATTGCATGTGTGTGCTTTTCATTAAACCAATTGGATCCACTACATGTAATTGCATATGTGTTCATTTCATAAACCACAAGGATCCACTAGATGTCATTGCATGTGTGTTATTTTCATTAAACAACTTGGATATGTGTTATTTTCATAAACCACTAGATGTCACTTCATGTGTGTTCTTTTCATAAACCAAATGAATCCACTAAATTTCATTGCATGTGTGTTCATTTCATAAACCACATGGATCCACTAGATGTCCTTGCATGTGTGTTCATTTCATAAACCACATCGATCCACTAGATGTCATTGTATGTGTGTTCTTTTCATTAACCAATTAGATCCACTAGATGTCATTGCATGTGTGTTCTTTTCATAAACCACTTGGATGTGTGTTGTGTTCATAAACCAGTAGAGTCACTCCATTAGTGTTCATTTCATAAACGACATTGATCCACTAGATGTCATTGCATGTGTGTTATTTTCATTAAACCAGCTGGATCCTCTAGATGTCATTGCATGTTTGTTTATTTCATGAACCACTTGGATTTGTGTTCTTTTCATAAACCAGTAGAGTAACTCCATGAGTATTCATTTCATATACCACATCGATCCACTAGATGTCATTGCATGTGTGTTATTTTCATTAAAGAACTTGGATGTGTGTTATTTTCATAAACCACTAGATGTCACTTCATTTGTGTTATTTTCATAAACCACATGTATCCACTAGATGTCATTGCATTTGTGTTCATTTCATAAACCACATGCATCCACTAGATGTCATTGCATATGAGTGCTTTTCAATAAACCAATTGGATCCACTAGATGTCATTGCATGTGTGTTCTTTTCATAAACCACCTGGATGTATGTTCTGCTCATAAACTAGTAGAGTCACTCCATGAGTGTTCATTTCATAAACCACATGGATCCACTAGATGGAATTACATGTTTGTTCATTTAATAAACCACATGGATCCACTATATGTCATTGCATGTGTGTTCTTTTTATTAAACCAATAGGATCCACTAGATTTCATTAAACAACTTGGATGTGTGTTATTTTCCTAAACCACTAGATGTCACTGCATGTGTGTTCTTTTCATAAGCCACATGGATCCACAAGATATCATTGCATGTGTGTTCATTTCATAAGCCACATGGATCCACTAGATGTCATTGCATCTGTGTTCTTTTCATTAAACGAATTGGATCCACTAGATGTCATTGCATGCTTGTTCATTTCATAAACCACATGGATCTACTATATGTCATTCCATGCATGTTCTTTTTATTAAACAACTTGAATGTGTGGTATTTTAATAAACCACTATATGCCACTTCATGTGCGTTCTTTTCATAAACCACATGGATCCACTAGATGTCATTGCATGTGTGTTCATTTCAGAAACCACATCGATAAATTAGATGTCATCGCATGTGTGTTCTTTTCATTAAACCAATTGGATCCACTAGATGTCATTGCATGTGTGTTCATTTCATAAACCACATGGATCCAGTAGATTTCATTCCACGTCTGTTCTTTTCATTAAACAACTTGGATGTGTGTTATGTTCATAAACTACTAGATGTCACTACATGTGTGTTCTTTTCATAAACCACATGGATCCACTAGATGTCATTGCATGTGTGTTCATTACATAAACCACATCGATCCACTATATGTCATTGCATGTGTGTTCTTTTCATTAAACCAATTGGATCCACTAGATGTCATTGCATGTGTGTTCTTTTCATAAACCACTTGGATGTGTGTTCTGTTCATAAACCGTTAGAGTCACTCCATCAGTGTTCATTTCATAAACCACATGGATCCACTAGATGTCCTTGCATGTGTGTTCATTTCATAAACCAGATCGATCCACTAGATGTCATTGCATGTGTGTTCTTTTCATTAAACCAATTAGATCCACTAGATGTCATTGCATGTGTGTTCTTTTCATAAACCACTTGGATGTGTGTTCTGTTCATAAACCGTTAGAGTCACTCCATTAGTGTTCATTTCATAAACGACATTGATCCACTAGATGTCATTGCATGTGTGTTATTTTCATTAAACCAATTGGATCCTCTAGATGTCAATGCATGTGTGTTCATTTCATGAACCACTTAGATGTGTGTTCTTTTCATAAACCAGTAGAGTAACTCCATGAGTATTCATTTCATAAACCACATGGATCCACTAGATGTCATTGCATGTGTGTTATTTTCATTAAACAACTTGGATGTGTGTTATTTTCATAAACCACATGTATCCACTAGATGTCATTGCATGTGTGTTCATTTCATAAACCACATGCATCCAGTAGATGTCATTGCATGTGTGTGCTTTTCATTAAACCAATTGGATCCAGTACATGTAATTGCATATGTGTTCATTTCATAAACCACAAGGATCCACTAGATGTCATTGCATGTGTGTTATTTTCATTAAACAACTTGGATATGTGTTATTTTCATAAACCACTAGATGTCACTTCATGTGTGTTCTTTTCATAAACCACATGAATCCACTAAATTTCATTGCATGTGTGTTCATTTCATAAACCACATGGATCCACTAGATGTCCTTGCATGTGTGTTCATTTCATAAACCAGATCGATCCACTAGATGTCATTGCATGTGTGTTCTTTTCATTAAACCAATTAGATCCACTAGATGTCATTGCATGTGTGTTCTTTTCATAAACCACTTGGATGTGTGCTCTGTTCATAAACCAGTAGAGTCACTCCATTAGTGTTCATTTCATAAACGACATTGATCCACTAGATGTCATTGCATGTGTGTTATTTTCATTAAACCAACTGGATCCTCTAGATGTCATTGCATGTTTGTTCATTTCATGAACCACTTGGATTTGTGTTCTTTTCATAAACCAGTAGAGTAACTCCATGAGTATTCATTTCATAAACCACATGGATCCACTAGATGTCATTGCATGTGTGTTATTTTCATTAAACAACTTGGATGTGTGTTATTTTCATAAACCACTAGATGTCACTTCATTTGTGTTATTTTCATAAACCACATGTATCCACTAGATGTCATTGCATTTGTGTTCATTTCATAAACCACATGCATCCACTAGATGTCATTGCATATGAGTGCTTTTCAATAAACCAATTGGATCCACTAGATGTCATTGCATGTGTGTTCTTTTCATAAACCACCTGGATGTATGTTCTGCTCATAAACTAGTAGAGTCACTCCATGAGTGTTCATTTCATAAACCACATGGATCCACTAGATGGAATTACATGTTTGTTCATTTAATAAACCACATGGATCCACTAGATGTCATTGCATGTGTGTTCTTTTTATTAAACCAATAGGATCCACTAGATTTCATTAAACAACTTGGATGTGTGTTATTTTCATAAACCACTAGATGTCACTACATGTGTGTTCTTTTCATAAGCCACATGGATCCACAAGATGTCATTGCATGTGTGTTCATTTCATAAAGCACATGGACCCACTAGATGTCATTGCATCTGTGTTCTTTTCATTAAACGAATTGGATCCACTAGATGTCATTGCATGCGTGTTCATTTCATAAACCACATGGATCCACTATATGTCATTCCATGCATGTTCTTTTGATTAAACAACTTGGATGTGTGGTATTTTAATAAACCACTAGATGCCACTTCATGTGCGTTCTTTTCATAAACCACATGGATCCACTAGATGTCATTGCATGTGTGTTCATTTCATAAACCACATCGATAAATTAGATGTCATCGCATGTGTGTTCTTTTCATTAAACCAATTGGATCCACTAGATGTCATTGCATGTGTGTTCATTTCATAAACCACATGGATCCAGTAGATTTCATTCCACGTCTGTTATTTTCATTAAACAACTTGGATGTGTGTTATGTTCATAAACTACTAGATGTCACTACATGTGTGTTCTTTTCATAAACCACATGGATCCACTAGATGTCATTGCATGTGTGTTCATTACATAAACCACATCGATCCACTATATGTCATTGCATGTGTGTTCTTTTCATTAAACCAATTGGATCCACTAGATGTCATTGCATGTATGTTCTTTTCATAAACCACTTGGATGTGTGTTCTGTTCATAAACCGTTAGAGTCACTCCATCAGTGTTCATTTCATAAACGACATTGAACCACTAGATGTCATTGCATGTGTGTTATTTTCATTAAACCAATTGGATCCTCTAGATGTCATTGCATGTGTGTTCATTTCATGAACCACTTGGATGTGTGTTCTTTTCATAATCCAGTAGAGTAACTCCAGGAGTATTCATTTCGGAAACCACATGGATCCACTAGATGTCATTGCATGTGTGTTATTTTCATTAAACAACTTGGATGTGTGTTATTTTCATAAACCACTAGATGTCACTTCATGTGTGTTATTTTCATAAACCACATGTATCCACTAGATGTCATTGCATGTGTGTTCATTTCATAAACCACATGCATTCAGTAGATGTCATTGCATGTGTGTGCTTTTCATTAAACCAATTGGATCCACTAAATGTCATTGCATATGTGTTCATTTCATAAACCACAAGGATCCACTAGATGTCATTGCATGTGTGTTATTTTCATTAAACAACTTGGATATGTGTTATTTTCATAAAACACTAGATGTCACTTCATGTGTGTTCTTTTCATAAACCACATGGATGCACTAAATTTCATTGCATGTCGTGGTGGTGTCACGGAAGATGCCATGTATAGGCTGAAGGTAGGGACTAATATACGCTAGGGGAATCCAGGGAGGGATAGCAAAGTGATTCTCCACACCAGAACTCGTATTGATTTTCTTCCAAAGTTACAAGTGCTCCTAGAGCTGTATTAGCGAGAGGAGGAAGAAGAAGCTCTCTTACTCTCACCCACAGATCTCACCTGAGACCCTTATCCTTAACCGAAATCTCTGGAGAATGAAAAAACCAACCCCCTCTAGTAAAGCCCTAGCCCCCCTTTTATAGGGGAGGCTCGGTTTCAACCTAGGGCATATGTGGAGGCATATTCCTAAGAATATGCCCCCTCCCAAAGTGGTAAACCGACTGGGGTTCTTTTTCCCCCTCGTCAGCTATGCTTTAG
The DNA here is from genome assembly GCA_910589775.1 of Avena eriantha. Classification (NCBI taxonomy): domain Eukaryota; kingdom Viridiplantae; phylum Streptophyta; class Magnoliopsida; order Poales; family Poaceae; genus Avena; species Avena eriantha. The sequence goes on along the minus strand of OU342742.1, from coordinate 354,590,538 downwards.
CTACGTGAGCCACTGCGGCGCCCTCGTCAGCTGACACGGGCGTCGTTACGCTTGTCGGCCACGCCCCAGTGGTCCAGTCCTTGCTCGCTTCGCTCAGGCAGTGCGTATCGGGGTTCCTTTTGACCAGCGAGATTCCTTCCTTCTCCTAGAAGGTTACTGCGACCCGGACGATGGTTCATCCGGCCACACCCTTTTCCTGCATACAGGTTAGACATACGCTTCCGACTCACCGCTTAAGTCGGATTAGGGCTAGTTAGGCGAACGCCCCCAGGTCCGGGTTACCCCGTGATTCGGCCTGCCTTGAGGTGACTCGGCCAGTACTTGCTTTGACATTGCCGAACCTCGGCTAACTCGGCCTTTCATACCACGGCGTGACCCTACCCGGGGGTATCCCCCCAACATTAGTCCCCGAAGCTGGTGCGGTCTTAGCCGCCCTGGCCGCTAAGGCCACACCAGTTTCCATCTCGTGCTCCTGTCACTGTTTGCCGACTTACCTCTGTACCTCGGACAGCTTGGATTTACGTTCCCGTCGCACATTGCAAGTTTTCACTTGCCGGCCGGGTTACCACAGCTCTATCCGGGTCTTACTTCCTTCTTTCGTACGCTAGCCCATGTGAAGGGTAATCATTACGTTGTCTTATTTTAAGGGACGGTACAGTAATCGCCGCAGTAACTGTCAGTCATCACTGTGCGCGGGTCACGTCACGCCTGCCCCCTCGTTTACCGCATCAGTGCGTCACGTCCCAGGATTCTTTCCGCCCTGTGGCCTTCCGTGTGGCTCCTTACTGATTGGTCCGGACGGGTAATACACGGCCACAGCGCGTGGCCGGTCCATAGAGCGCGATCCCACTCATCGCTTACGTGGGTGGTTAAATAGCGGAGGGGTGCGTTCCTTAGGATTTTTCCCTCTGCCCGCTGCTAATGTCCTTCGTCTTCCTCGCGACTGCGCCGCCGCCAGCACTGCCAAAAAACAGCGTCGCCGCCGCACTTCTCCGTTTCACCTCTACGTCTCCATCACTGCGACGCCAATCTCCCGCTACGGGTCCTCGTCAATCCAAGCCACTGTCCCCCGCCGCCTCCAGCGCCATCGTGGGCTTCGAGGAGCAGATGAATGAAGAAGAGCTCGCCATTGCTGAGCAAGAGATGGACGAGGACGCCGCTGTTGCGGACCGCGGCGCATGGGCCGGCTCCTGGGTCTGCCAGGACGATCTGGATTGGCTCTACCGGACCAGCCGCCTCCCTGCCGGTGTCGCCGCTCGCCTCGCCTCTGCCGAGCTAGCTCCTTCGCCCAACCCCGGGGAGTTCATCGTGTTCCTGTCTCATTTTCAACGGGGATTCGGACTCCCGGTGAGTGATTTCTTCCATGATTGGCTCAGCACCTACCATCTCCAGCCGCACCATCTTCCAGCCAATGCCATTACTTCCCTCTCTGCCTTTGCCTCTACGATTGAAGGCTACGCCAGATTATGGCCCACAAAGGAGCTGTGGATCTGGTTTTTTCGCCCTTCGCCGCAACGTTATCCCCGACATTCACACTGACCCGGAGGACAAGCGGCTCACGCAGTTCGGAGCAGCCTCCATCTCACCCCGGAGGTTTTCTCTTTTCCCTCGAGTCACAGGGCTAGAATCCTGCAAAGGTTGGGCCCGGACATTCTTTTATGTCCGGAACACAGGCACCGAAGATTTGATCCGGTTGCTTCCCTATACCCCGAGTCCGCCGAACCCGGATCTGTGGGACGCCGTTCCGAGGAAACCTACGGCCCTGGCCAACCAAGTGAGTAAGAGGTTCGTGGAGCTGAAGGAGCTCGGGTTGCGCAACGAGGATGCGATGATCACTTTCGTGCGCAACCGAATCTCTCCTCTCCAGAAGCGCACCCACAAGGTGTGCCATATGAGCTACGGCCGCGATCCCAACCGGACTTCATCTTTCGAGCTGAACAATACGGAGATCTTCCGCCGGGTTAAGGCTCTCTTCACCACTCACAAGGATTTCTCCTCTGACTGGACTTGGGGGATTGAGCATTTCTGCCGTGACCGGCTTCCTCCCATGGTAAGTTTCATGTAGCAAACTTACCCCGGACCAGTTACTTGTCTATTATTGTTGCATTTTTGATTTGTCTGTTTACTCTTTTCCTCAGCTATTCCTTCAGCAAACGCTAGAGGACGGCACTGATCCGACCCTTAAGTGGGCACCGGACCGTGAGACTTCGGACGTGGAGGAGCCGGACCAAGAGATGTTTCTCCCCATGACCGACGCCACGAAACGACCCACGGGTAACTTCTCTTCTGCTAGAGATTGGCCCGATGATGAAGATTACTCGGATATCGAGATAATTGAACCGTTTGAGGCTGTCCCCCTTTCCTTTGCTTTTCCGCCATCAGCTCACGCCGGTGGCCATATTCACGAGGATCCTCCCCTCGCCACAGGCGAGCCAGTTCCGGTGGCACCGAAGAAAAAGCGCGCGGCCTCCGCAAGCTCTTCCTCCGGACCTTCCGAGCCCGTTAAAAGGCGAAAGAAGGCCCCAGCACGAAGGGCTCGGAAACCCAGAGCATCCAAAACCTCGGATGCGTAAGTCCTTCTTTCTTCTGTAACACGCTCTTCCTTACTTCGTCGTAATTTTCCTTCTGACGTTGCCTGATTTCACAGGGCTCCGGTGGAGGTCCCTCAGAGTTGGTCCAGTATCTCATCGCCTCTCCGGGCCAGCCCCTTGCCCCGTCGTGACGACGAGTCACGTCCGCTGAGCCCCATTTCGGAAAGCTCTACGGCCGCTCCGGATCATCCTGGGGCGGGGGAAACTGGCCCAGCCAGAACAACGGCGGCCACTACCTCGACGACGCCACAACCAGCAGCCACTAAAGCTACCTCGACTCCAGCATCTGTTCCAGTACCAGTAGCCCAAACAGCACCAACTCCAGCCTCGGCAGAAGCACCAACTTCGGCAGCGAAAACGTCAGCGCAGGCACCAAGTCCAGAAACAAAAGTAGCAGCGCCCAGTTCCTCTGCATCTTCCGAGTCTTCTCAATCTCGGCAAGGGAAAACCGCTGCTACGGCTTCTTCTTCCCAGCAAGCTAAGGGCAAGAAGACTCAAGACGCTACCAAGCCTAGCACTGCCGAGCCTGGGCAACGTACCCTTGAGTCTATGCTCCCCAAGAAGGCACCAGCGGCAAAGGACGCGCCTGCCGAGCCAACCGGAGCTCAGCAGTTGGTTCTGCACACTAGCCCCGCCCTTGCCTTGGTGGAGAGGAAGGAGGCACATGCTAAAGGTTTGGTGACGCCACATATGCCCTCAGGCGAACGGTACCCCCCAAGCCTGATGGAGTTCGTCATGAACTGGAACAAGGCCGAGGTAATCCACGAATCTGATCAAGTCAATACCGCCGCCAAGGCCATTAACCTCGCTGGACGGATGATGGAGGTACACCGTTTCTCCTTCGTAAATTGTAGATAATAACCATTAGTCCCCGAGCCTCCGGGGGAGTAACTTGTTACTCGGCCGGATGCTCTTTTATAGAACTAACGTAGCTCCATAATAACTTCGAACATGCACACACCTAGAACCGGGTTAAGTTCCGCTTGGCCTGGATTCTAGTACACTTCAAACATGCACACACCTAGAGCCGGGTTAAGTTCCACTTGGCCCGGATTTTAGTACACTTCGAACATGCACACAGCTAGAGCCGGGTTAAGTTCCACTTGGCCCAGATCTTAGTACACTTCGAACATGCACACACCTAGAGCCGGGTTAAGTTCCACTTGGCCCGGGTTTTGGTACACTTCGAACATGCACATACCTAGAGCCGGGTTAAGTTCCACTTGGCCCGGATTCTAGTACACTTCGAACATGCACACACCTAGAGCCGGGTTAAGTTCCACTTGGCCCGGATCTTAGTACACTTCGAACATGCACACACCTAGAGCCGGGTTAAGTTCCACTTGGCCCGGATCTTAGTACACTTCGAACATGCACACACCTAGAGCCGGGTTAAGTTCCACTTCGCCCGGATCTTAGTACACTTCGAACATGCACTAGGCTGACTTAAGTTTCTGTATCTTTTTCAGGTGACCACCAACCGCCGAAGTGCCGAATTCCAGCGCTTGTTGGATACGCATAAAAATCTTCGCACGAAACAGGCTGCACTCATCGTGAGTACGAGAAAAGGGGTAAATTTCTTTCTCATTCCTTTCCTCATTTTTCTTCCACTTTACTTGCCGAATTAATCTGATTGTTCGGTTTCCGCAGCTGGGGTGGAAGCTGAAAACAAAATAATGCGAAAGAACATGGAGCAGATCAAGGGTACGTCCTTCTTATCTGTTCTTACTGTGCTTCTCATCATTTTACCTCCTTGGCTCGGCAAACATTCATACCTCGGCTCTGCCGGGCCAACACACGGTTTCAGCATTGCTTGAAGAAAGTGTGCATGTGCCTGACATGATGCTGCATTTTCTCGAACAAGCAGGACAACATCAAGCCGAGCTGAAGAAAAAAGATGATGAGCTCGCCCTCCTCCGGACCAAAGATGATGACATAGCCAAGCTCAAAGCTGAAATGGCTAAGATGAAGGCGCAGCACCAAACCGAGCTGAAAAGGGTTGGCCAGGACTTCACCGAGGAACGCGAGCGCCTCAAACTCCAAAGTGCTAAGGATCGTGAGCTCCTTCAGGAAGCCGAGGTCAAACTTGGGTCGGCAAATGCTGAGCTCGAGCAGCTTCGGAGAAGGCGTGATGCTTGTATCAAGGAGTTGACCCGGATTCACAGTCATATCTCTCGTAACTTCTTTTCCTTTATCCGCCTTACTTCTCCTGGTTTCTTCGCATGTCTTATTTTCTCAACTTTGTCCTTTGCTTTGTTTCCCAGGCCACTTTCCAGAGGGTACTGCCATTGCAAGTGCTGTTGTTGCCAATTTCTGCCGAGAGAGAGGTACTCTGGTCACTGCTGAGGGTGGCAGCATTCCCTTTGACATGGAGGACCTGTTGGTCAGCCTGTCATCTCGCGTGGAAATTATCAAGAACTATGGCAGGGACCTCCTCGATGTTTCAATTCGGATCTTCAACGCCTTCTGGCCCGCCGATGACACTCCGGAGAGAGCCACGCAGCTCGCTGAAAGGCTTTCAGAAGTTGAGACCCAGCTCGACCTCTGGCGAGAATCCGCTGGCCGCACTGCTGCCAATACCGTCCTTCACCATGTTTTGACGTGGTACGAAAAGATAGATCTCAGCCTCCTCCCACGGCTGCGCACCGGGTCCAAATGGACAGATGACCCGGAGTGGGTAGCTCGGCGCCAGGCTTGCGCCCACAGCCTCATTGAATATGCCCCCATTCATGAATGGACTGAGGGTCCGAGCTTCCTGGAAGCCGCAGGCGAAGAGGAAGCTGAGAACATTGAAGATGACTCGGGTGAAGACGAGGAGGACACTGCCTCGGATATCGAAGAGGGCGACGATGATGCCAAACTCCTTCCTGCTGCTCCTAAGTAAAAACACTTGAAAATTCATGAGATCCCCAGTATGCCGAGTGGAATTGTATTCCAAATACATGTGATATTTTTGCTACTGAGTACTTATGCCGGATTAATGTGGGCGTAGTCCCCAAGTTTCTTTTTCTTGTTCGTTCAATCTTTTGGCTCGGATCGTGTCTACCTTGATTCGGTTTTACAACTTACGAATCCGAGCCTGAAAAATTGACTTAACAATACTGGGAAACTTTTAGACTTAGCTCAAAAATAAATACGGGGTTAGTCCGGAAAACAAACGTAGGCTCGAATAAATTCTTTTCCTTAGTCGTTTTTCATGTGCTACGCAATTCCAAACTTGTTCTCTTGCTTGCCATGAAGCCAATTCTTGTTGGACAGTAGCAAGTCGAAGAGTTGGGTTTTTGGTGCTCACACACTATTAATCCGAGCTAAGTAGAATAACCTATTCCAGCCGACGCACAAATAACAAAAGACAACAAACATTATTAAGGCAGTCCCCGAGTTACTTCTCGAGGTGCCAACATTTCATTGATAAGCTCATTGCCGACATACATACCGACATATGAGATAACCCGGATACATACACTTCTTCGCTAAGTGTAGAAAGGACGAAGGAGAGCTACATTCCATGGACGTTTAGATTCCTCACCGGATCTGTCCGCCTTGTTCTTTTCCTGTGGCTTTGCATCTATAAGATAATAAGAATCATTGTGCAATGCTTTGCTCACGATGAATGGCCCTTCCCATGGGGGGGATAATTTATGCATTCCAGTAGTACGTTGTACCAACCGAAGCACCAGATCGCCTTCCCGAAAGACTCGGGGGCACACTTTCCGGCTATGATAGCGTCGGAGATTTTGCTGATATATGGCGGATCTGGACAGTGACAGTTCTCTCGCTTCTTCCAGCAGATCAATATCATTTTCCCGGGCCTCTTGCACTTCGGCTTCTATGTATTGGGTGACTCCAGGCGAATCATGCTCTATGTCGGCTGGTAATACAGCTTCTGCCCCATATACCAGAAAAAATGGCGTATAGCCTGTTGATCGATTCGGAGTTGTTCTTAAACTCCACCGTACCGCTGGTAGTTCTTCTATCCAGCACCCCGCTGATCTTTGCAGCGGCTCAATGAGCCGGGGTTTTATCCCGGATAATACTAATCCGTTGGCTCTTTCCACTTGCCCGTTCGATGCGGGGTGGGCTACCGAAGCTACGTCAAGTCGGATCCTCTTATCCCGGCAGAAACGAGCAAATGCTCCTTCCGCAAAATTTGTGCCATTATCAGTTATGATACTGTGTGGATAACCATACCTCAAGATGATATCTTTGAGAAAAGTTACGGTCGTAGCTCCATCACATTTTCTTATAGGCTTTACGTCGATCCACTTCGTAAACTTGTCCACCATTACCAAAATGTGAGTCATGTTTCCTCTTGCTGGTTTGAACGGGCCCACCATATCCAGGCACCATACGGAAAATGGTGATTGGGATGGTCTTAAGTTCCGACATTGGCATATGCGTCTTTGTGGCGTACCTCTGACAACCATTACATTTTCTCACCAGATCTTCTGCTGGCTCTAAGGCGTTTGGCCAGTAGAATCCGTGTCGGAAAGCTTTCGCTACCAAGGCTCGGGATGAGGCGTGATGCCCGCATTCCCCCTGATGTATATCTCGGATGATTTCAAGCCCTTCGTCCGGGTCAACACACCGCTGGAGGACATTGGTCACACTTCTTTTGTATAACTCGGAATTGATGATCGTGTAAGCCTTTGCCCTCCTCTGTGTTTGCCTGGATAACACCTCCTCAGTGGGTAACATTCCATCTTTCAGGAATTGAAATATGGGCAGTGCCCAAGCCGGTATTGGACGCATGGGGAACACGTCGTCGTCTATCTCCATATGATCCACCGGCATAACTTCAACCGGACTACGCTGAGCAGTCCCCGAGTCTTGCGAAGCCGTCCCCGGGTTTGCCGAAGCAGTCCCTGGGTTTTGCGCACCACTTCCCGTGTCAACGTCCATGGGCGTAGCTCCGGACTCTGTGTCCTCTGGGACGTAGATGGACTCGGATTCCGGGGATGGCCTGATGGATGGTTTCTTGAGGTGCTCTAATGCTACACACGGTGGAATTGCTTGTCTGGTTGACCCGAGCTTCGACAGCATGTCGGCAGCCTCATTTTCCACCCGGGGTACATGATGAAATTCGCATCCCCCAAAGTAACCAGAAATCTTCTGCACGTGAAATCTATATAGTGCCATGTTTGGATCAAGAGCGTCCCATACTCCGGACACTTGCTGCACCACTAAATCCGAGTCGCCAAAGCATATAATCCGACGTATACCAATTTCCTTTGCTACCTTGAGCCCATGCACAAGTGCTTCATACTCAGCGACGTTATTCGATGCGGTGAAGTGGATCTGCACCACGTATTTCAACTGGCCCTTCTTTGGCGACGCGAGTACAACTCCGGCACCTAGCCCGGTTTTTGGTTTTTGATCCGTCAAAATGCATCCGCCAATAGTTCGGATCCGGAAGTGGTGGCTCGTACTGTACCTCGGCCCAATCCACGAAAAAGTCCGCCATAGCCTGAGACTTTATGGCCTCTCTCCGGTCATACTGCGGAGCCTAAGGAGCTAGCTCAATTGCCCATTTTGCAATTCTGCCGCTTGCATCCTTGTTACTCATTATCTCGGATATAAGGGGCTCACATATGACCCGGATGGGATGCTCTTCAAAGTAATGCTTCAATTTCTTGGCGGCCATGTACACGCCATACGCCATGTTTTGATAGTGTGGGTAGTTCTGCTTTGAGGTTGACAACACTTCACTCAAATAATACACTGGCCTTTGCACTGACTTACCTTCCTCATCACGCTCCACCACTATCACTGCACTTACAACTTGGTTTGTTGTGGCTATATAGAGCAACATTGGCTCTTTTGATAGTGGTGAGGCTAGCACTGGCACCGTGGCTAACATTTTCTTTAGGTGGGTAAAGGCCTCATCAGCCTGCGGCGTCCAAATGAACTTATCCAACTTTTTCATGAGTTGATAGAGAGGTAATGACTTTTCTCCCAACCGACATACAAACCGACTTAACGAGGCCAGGCAACCTGTAAACTTCTGGACATCATGGAGACACTTTGGCAGTTCCATTCGTTCGATGGCTCGGATCTTGGTTGGATTAACTTTGATACCTCGGCTGGAAACCAGAAAGCTGAGAAATTTTCCAGCCGGGACACCGAAGGTGCATTTTTCCGGGTTAAGTTTCATCCGGAACCTCCTTAGGTTTGCGAACGTTTGCCTGGTATCGTCAAGGAGCGTTTTGCTTTCCTTGGTCGTGATAACCACATCATCCACGTATACCTGTACATTTTGACCTATTTGGTCATGCAAACATTTTTGCATACATCTCTGGTACGTTGCCCCTGCATTACGTAAACCAAACGGCATGGTGCGATAGCAATAAGCCCCATACGGGGTAATAAATGCAGTCTTTATTTGATCATCCGGATTCAAAGGTATCTGGTGGAAACCGGAGTAAGCATGGATGAATGACAACAGTTCACATCCAGAAGTTGAGTCTATGACCTGATCTATTCTTGGCAGCAGGAATGGATCTTTCGGACACGCCTTGTTCAGGTTCGTGTAGTCGATACACATGCGCCAAACCACCGCCACGTTCGGATCATCCTTCTTCTTTTCCACCAGCACCGGATTAGACAGCCAATCAGGGTAGAGGACCTCCATGATAAATCCTGCAGCCAGCAACTGAGCTATCTCATCTCCAATGACTTTCCTCCTATCTTCGGCGAAGCGGCGGAGAGGTTGCTTCACCGGCTTAGCTCTGGGTCTCACATTTAAAGAGTGCTCGGCCAACTCCCTCGGAACACCTTGCAAGTCCTGTGTGGACCAAGCAAAAATGTCCCAATTCTCACGGAGGAAGCTGACGAGCTCGCTTTCCTATTTATCACTTAGCCCGGCACCAATTGTTACGGTGCACTCTGGGAACATGTCATCAACGCGGACCTTCTTGGTATCTTTCGTGGCCTGGAAGGAGACAGTTCCATGCGGGTTACTCAGCGCCGGCATATACTGCTGCGCGGACTGAGCCAACACAGCCACCTCTTGAATTTTCCTTTTTTCCTGCGCGATCACAAGCGACTCGGCTAAGTTTGATCCGGCCGATGCACATTCCATCGAACGTCGGAAGTCCCCAGCAATTGTAATTACTCCATTTGGTCCGGGCAATTTCATTTTCAAATAGCTGATATGACAACTTGCCATGAACTTGTTCAGCGCTGGCCTTCCGAGCAATGCATGATACGCGCTTTCCAAGTTCACCACTTCGAACTCCAGATTTTCAGTTTGGCAATTGTCCCTCGTGCCGAACAAGACGTTGACCCGGACCTTGCCTGTGGGCTCGCAAGAAATGTCGGGCACAATGCCATGGAAAGTTGTCCTCGTGGCCTGGAGCATGTTCTCCGAGATACCCAACTTGCGCATTGTGTCCGCGTACATGATATTTATGCTACTGCCGTTGTCGATCAGTACCTTTGAGAATCTTACGTTAATAGTAGGCCCAATGAATGTAGGATCTAGCACCAACGCATACGAACCAGGGCTCGGCATGAGCTTGGGGTGATCCCTAATGCTCCAAGTGATTTCCTGATCGGACCAAGGCATGTACCTCGTCACTGCCGGCATTACCGCATTCACCTCCATATGCCTACGCTGCAAGCTTTTCCTATCAGTTTCCGCTGTGGTAAATACACAGTAGCTCTGGTGATGCTCCATGTACTCGTTTCTCCCCTCACTTCCGGGGTGCCTCTGATCCGGCTGCTGCTGATTTTCTACCTAATGCACTGCATCCCTTCTTTCATTGTTATCATACCTCTGCAGAGGGGGAGGCAACATCAGCTGTTGCGTGTTCGCTCCGGAGAGCAATTACTGCCGGGGTAACTCCTACCGAGGCTGATCATTCCGGGGTGCCTGAGCATTCCCCGAACCACCTTGCTCGATCTTGCGCATCCACTCGCATTGCCTCGTCGTATGACCCGCTGGATTGTTCGGGTTTGGCATGTGAAACTTACACGGCTGGTCCAACATCGACTCGTAAGTGTACCTCGGACGGTCTTTCCTTTCTTGCCATTGCTTCTTTTGCTCCGGTGTCCAAGTTTTCTTCCCCTCGTTCCTTGGGGTCCATTGACCTCTAGTTTTCTAGCGCTGACTACCCCCTGCTCCAGGTTGATCTTGACTCATGGCCGCTACTTGGTGCGAACCGTACCGATGATCTGATCTATCATCTCTCCTTTTTCCTCTGTAATCATTTCTCCGGGATGATCCGGATCCATCCGTCTGATAGTACTCACCGCTTGACTCATTTGAGGCGAGCCTTGGTTGGGTCGGGTCACCCAATGCATACGAATCTGCGATCCGGATCATCTCTACCAACGTTGCCGGCATTTTCCATTGCAACTTCATCCATAACTCGCTTCCATACCTGCACCCCTGTGCAAACCATGCTATAGCCTGTGATTCTATCACGCCCTCACACAAATTTCTCACGGTACACCACCGGGTCAAAAACTCCCGGTCCGTCTCATTGGGTCCCTGTTTGCACATAGCTAGGGTCTGTGGCCTATTTGGCCTTTGATACGTACTCGAAAAATTGCTGATGAACATCTCCTCGAAATCAATCTAGCAGTTGATGCTTCCTGGTGGCAAATTGTTCAACCACACCCTTGCCGGGCCTTCCAACATCTGGGGTACATATCGTACGGCCCATCTCACGTTGCCTGTGGCAAGTTTTACAGCGGTAGCATAGTTTATCAGCCAATCCTCTGGCTTGGTACTACCATAATAGGTCTTGGTCCCCCTGGGCAATTGAAAGTTCGGGACTAGTGGCTCTTTCATGATCCGGGGTCCAAAACATGCTGGACCCGGTGGACCCTGACATTCTATCTGTTCCGACCTATATAGTCGATCCAGTTTCAACCTTGCATCGTCCGGCATCAAATCCCTGCTTCCTAGTGTCGAACCTATCACATGATAGTCCGGTCTCAGGTATCCCGCATTTGCCATCTCCGAATCACCGTCGTTATAACAGTTTTGCTCGAGCGGCACGCCTTTCTGTTGGATACCTCGGCCGGCACTATGCTCTTGCCTCGGCATGTTCCGCTGCTGCGGTTGTCTTGCCCCTGCTGAGTTTTGCTACCCGGCATTGCCGTTGACAACGTTCCTCCGACCGGCATTGCCTTGGTCACGGTTACCTCGGCCAGCTTCGCCTCGGCTCACACTCCGTCGATCATCATTTTTCTGCGCTTCTTTTTCTTTCCCTGCCTGTGTCGGGTCATACGGGACAATCTGTTTGTTCCGTCTGGCCGAGGTTACCACCTCCTCTCTCCTTGGATCGCCATGAGGGGACGATGCAGCTCCAGCGGATTTCTCCGGGTTACTCATCGCCGAATGGACGATCTTGGAGGCTCTAGCTCTCTCCGGGTTCGCCCTGAGCAGTTCCTCGTTTTGCCTGTTCGCAATCCGAACCAGCTCGTTAACTCGGTTTTGCTGCCTTTTCCGGGATTCACCCGTCAGTCCCTCTAACTCAGATGCAGCTGCATCCGCCGCTCTGAGGTTCTTGGCCGGGGTACTATACCTCGGCAGCCCCACAGAAAGACAGTTCTCTGATTCCTCGATTTCGACATCACCTTCTCTGTTCATCTCGCTCATGAGATTCCTCCCTTTATCTTTTACAGCATCAACTTTGTTCGCCTTTGCGTACTCACGCAGCGTCATGTTCAACGACCGCTGGGCCGCAGCTATTTTCTTTGCACCCTCAAGTATTTTTTGCCGAGTTTCTTCCAGCTCGGCCTGTGCGCGAGCCGGATCTACCGCTGCTACTACAGGGTTTGTCAAGCTATCTATTGCCTCTCTCAGCACGTTTTTCGGCCTCTCTAGCGGAGGACCCCTACCTTTCCTTGGTGCCTTGGGTGTCACCTCCGGATCAGGCGCCGGATCCTTGCTCGTAACCGCTCCCGGCGCTGTCATCATTACCTCTGCATGGTCCGGGGAACGAGCGATGCGTTCCACGCGAGCCACAGTGAGGGGCGGTTCGCCTGCTTCGACAACGTGGCGCGGATGAACGCCTGACACGTCCACCTCGACGTAGACCTTGTGCGCGCCGAGCTTGAGGAAGACGCCGTTGCGCGGGAGAGGGCGCGTGCCGAAGCAGCCTGCGTTGTCGCTGACAAAGTCCCACACTTCAAAGCGCTGGACGAGCCCGGAGACGATGCGTTCGCTAGTGGCGACGAAGTTTCCTGTCTGGATCTTGACCCCTGCTAGCGCCTTGTGCCCCACGGTGGGCGCCAACTGTCGTGGTGGTGTCACGGCAGATGCCATGTATAGGCTGAAGGTGGGGACTAATATATGCTAGGGGAATCCAGGGAGGGATAGTGAAGTGATTCTCCACACCAGAACTCGTATTGATTTTCTTCCAAGGTTACAAGTGCTCCTAGAGCTGTATTAGCGAGAGGAGGAAGAAGAAGCTCTCTTACTCTCACCCACAGATCTCACCTGAGACCCTTATCCTTAACCGAAATCTCTGGAGAATGAAAAAACCAACCCCCTCTACTAAAGCCCTAGCCCCCCTTTTATAGGGGAGGCTCGGTTTCAACCTAGGGCATACGTGGAGGCATATTCCTAAGAATATGCCCCCTCCCAAAGTGGTAAACCGACCGGGTTGCTTTTTCCCCCTCGTCAGCTATGCTTTAGCTACGTGAGCCACTGCGGCGCCCTCGTCAGCTGACATGGGCGTTGTCACGCTTGTCGGCCACGCCCCGGTGGTCCAGTCCTTGCTCGCTTCGCTCAGGCAGTGCGTACCGGGGTTCCTTTTGACCAGCGAGATTCCTTCCTTCTCCTAGAAGGTTACTGCGACCCGGACGATGGTTCATCCGGCCACACCCTTTTCCTGCATACAGGTTAGACATACGCTTCCGACTCACCGCTTAAGTCGGATTAGGGCTAGTTAGGCGAACGCCCCAAGGTCCGGGTTACCCCGTGATTCGGCCTGCCTTGAGGTGACCCGGCCAGTACTTGCTTTGACCTTACCGAACCTCGGCTAACTCGGCCTTTCATACCACGGCGTGACCCTACCCGGGGGTATCCCCCAACATTGCATGTGTGTTCATTTCATAAACCACATGGATCCACTAGATGTCCTTGCATGTGTGTTCATTTCATAAACCACATCGATCCACTAGATGTCATTGCATATGTGTTCTTTTCTTTAAACCAATTGGATCCACTAGATGTCATTGCATGTGTGTTATTTTCATAAACCACTTGGATGTATGTTCTGTTCATAAACTAGTAGAGTCACCCCATGAGTGTTCATTTTATAAACCACATGGATCCACTAGATGTCATTACATGTTTGTTCATTTCATAAACCACATGCATCCACTAGAATTTATTGCATGTGTGTTCTTTTCATTAAACCAATTGGATCCACAAGATGTCATTGTATGTGTGTTCATTTCATAAACCACATGGATCCACTAGATGTCATTGCATGTGTGTTATTTTCATTAAACAACTTGGATATGTGTTATTTTCATAAACCACTAGATGTCACTGCATGTGCGTTCTTTTCATAAACCACATGGATTCACTAGATATCATTGCATGTGTGTTCATTTCATAAACCACATGGATCCATTTGATATCATTGCATGTGTGTTCTTTTCGTTAAAACAATTGGATCCTTTAGATTTCATTGCATGTGTGTTCATTTAATAACAACATGGATGTGTGTTCTGTTCATAGACATGTAGAGTCAGTCCATGAGTGTTCATTTCATAAACCACATGGATCCACTACATGTCATTACATGTGTGTTCTTTTCATTAGACCAACTGGATCCACTAGAGTCAATACATCTGTGTTCATTTCACAAACCACTTGATGTGTATTCTTTTAATAACCCAGTAGAGTAACTCCATGACTGTTCGTTTCATAAACCACATGGATCCACTAGATGTCATTGCATGTGTGTTCTTTTAATTAAACAACTTGGATGTGTGTTATTTTCATAAACCAATAGATGTCACTAAATGTGTGTTCTTTTCATAAACCACACGGATCCACTAGATGTCACTGCATTTGTGTTCATTTCATAAACTAGATGGATCCACTAGATGTCATTGCACGTGTGTTCTTTTTATTAAACAAATTGGATGTGTGTTATTTTCATAAACCACTAGATGTGTGCTCTTTTAATTATAAACCACATGGATCCACTAGATGTCATTGCATGTGTGTTCATTTCATAAACCACATGGATCCACTAGATGTCATTGAATGTGTGTTCTTTTCATTGAACCAATTGGATCCACTAGATGTCATTGCATGTATGTTCTTTTCATAAACAACTTGGATGTAAGTTCTGTTCATATACTAGTATCGTCACTCCATGAGTGTTCATTTCATAAACCACATGTATCCACTAGATGTCATTGCATGTGTGTTCATTTCATAAACCACATGCATCCACGAGATGTCATTGCATGTGTGTGCTTTTGATTAAACCAATTGGATCCAATACATGTCATTGCATATGTGTTCATTTCATAAACCACAAGGATCCACTAGATGTCATTGCATGTGTGTTATTTTCATTAAACAACTTGGATATGTTTTATTTTCATAAAGCACTAGATGTCACTTCATGCGTGTTCTTTTCATAAACCACATGGATCCATTAAATTTCATTGTATGTGTGTTCATTTCATAAACCAAATGGATCCACTAGATGACCTTGCATGTGTGTTCTTTTCATTTAACCAATTGAATCCACTAGATGTCATTGCATGTGTGTTCATTTCATAAACCACATGGATCCACTAGATGTCATTGCATGGGTGTTCTTTTCATTGAACCAATTGGATCCTCTAAATTTCATTGCATGTGTGTTCATTTCATAAACTATATGGATCCACTAGATGTCATTGCATGTGTGTTCTTTTCATTGAACCAATACGATCCACTAGATGTCATTGCATGCGTGTTCTTTTCATAAACCACTTGGATGTATGTTCTTCCCATAAACTAGTAGAGTCACTCCATGAGTGTTCATTTCATAAACCACATGAATCCACTAGATGGAATTACATGTTTGTTCATTTAATAAACCACATGGATCCAGTAAATGTCATTGCATGTGTGTTCTTCTTATTAAACCAATAGGATCCACTAGATTTCATTTAACAACATGGATGTGTGTTATTTTCATAAACCACTAGATGTCACTTCATGTGTGTTCTTTTCATAAGCCACATGGATCCACAAGATGTCATTACATGTGTGTTCATTTCATAAACCACACCGATCCACTAGATGTCATTGCATGTGTGTTCTTTTCATTAAACCAATTGGATCCACTAGATGTCATTGCATGTGTGTTCTTTTCATAAACCACTTGGATGTGTGTTCTGTTCATAAACCAGTAGAGTCACTCCATTAGTGTTCATTTCATAAACGACATTGATCCACTAGATGTCATTGCATGTGCATTATTTTCATTAAACCAATTGGATCCTCTAGATGTCATTGCATGTGTGTTCATTTCATGAACCACTAGGATGTGTGTTCTTTTCATAAACCAGTAGAGTAACTCCATGAGTATTCATTTCATAAACCACATGGATCCACTAGATGTCATTGCATGTGTGTTATTTTCATTAAATAACTTGGATGTGTGTTATTTTCATAAACCACTAGATGTCACTTCATGTATGTTATTTTCATAAACCACATGTATCCACCAGATGTCATTGCATGTGTGTTCATTTCATAAACCACATGCATCCACTAGATGTCATTGCATGTGTGTGCTTTTGATTAAACCAATTGGATCCAATACATGTCATTGCATATGATTTCATTTCATAAACCACAAGGATCCTCTAGATGTCATTGCATGTGTGTTATTTTCATTAAACAACTTGGATATGTGTTATTTTCATAAACCACTAGATGTCACTTCATGCGTGTTCTTTTCATAAACCACATGGATCCATTAAATTTCATTGTATGTGTGTTCATTTCATAAACCAAATGGATCCACTAGATGTCCTTGCTTGTGTGTTCTTTTCATTTAACCAATTGAATCCACTAGATGTCATTGCATGTGTGTTCATTTCATAAACCACATGGATCCACTAGATGTCATTGCATGGGTGTTCTGTTCATTGAACCAATTGGATCCTCTAAATTTCATTGCATGTGTGTTCATTTCATAAACCATATGGATCCACTAGATGTCATTGCATGTGTGTTCTTTTCATTGAACCAATAGGATCCACTAGATGTCATTGCATGTGTGTTCTTTTCATAAACCACTTGGATGTATGTTCTTCCCATAAACTAGTAGAGTCACTCCATGAGTGTTCATTTCATAAACCACATGAATCCACTAGATGGAATTACATGTTTGTTCATTTAATAAACCACATGGATCCACTAGATGTCATTGCATGTGTGTTCTTCTTATTAAACCAATAGGATCCACTAGATTTCATTAAACAACATGGATGTGTGTTATTTTCATAAACCACTAGATGTCACTGCATGTGTGTTCTTTTCATAAGCCACATGGATCCACAAGATGTCATTACATGTGTGTTCATTTCATAAACCACATCGATCCACTAGATGTCATTGCATGTGTGTTCTTTTCATTAAACCAATTCGATCCACTAGATGTCATTGCATGTGTGTTCTTTTCATAAACCACTTGGATGTGTGTTCTGTTCATAAACCAGTAGAGTCACTCCATTAGTGTTCATTTCATAAACGACATTGATCCACTAGATGTCATTGCATGTGCATTATTTTCATTAAACCAATTGGATCCACTAGCTGTCATTGCATGTGTGTTCATTTCATAAACCACATGGATCCACTAGATGTCATTGCATGTGTGTTCTTTTCATTGAACCAATTGGATCCACTAGATGTCATTGCATGTATGTTCTTTTCATAAACAACTTGGATGTATGTTCTGTTCATAAACTAGTATCGTCACTCCATGAGTGTTCATTTCATAAACCACATGTATCCACTAGATGTCATTGCATGTGTGTTCATTTCATAAACCACATGCATCCACGAGATGTCATTGCATGTGTGTGCTTTTGATTAAACCAATTGGATCCAATACATGTCATTGCATATGTGTTCATTTCATAAACCACAAGGATCCACTAGATGTCATTGCATGTGTGTTATTTTCATTAAACAACTTGGATATGTTTTATTTTCATAAAGCACTAGATGTCACTTCATGCGTGTTCTTTTCATAAACCACATGGATCCATTAAATTTCATTGTATGTGTGTTCATTTCATAAACCAAATGGATCCACTAGATGTCCTTGCATGTGTGTTCTTTTCATCTAACCAATTGAATCCACTAGATGTCATTGCATGTGTGTTCATTTCATAAACCACATGGATCCACTGGATGTCATTGCATGGGTGTTCTTTTCATTGAACCAATTGGATCCTCTAAATTTCATTGCATGTGTGTTCATTTCATAAACCATATGGATCCACTAGATGTCATTGCATGTGTGTTCTTTTCATTGAACCAATAGGATCCACTAGATGTCATTGCATGTGTGTTCTTTTCATAAACCACTTGGATGTATGTTCTTCCCATAAACTAGTAGAGTCACTCCATGAGTGTTCATTTCATAAACCACATGAATCCACTAGATGGAATTACATGTTTGTTCATTTAATAAACCACATGGATCCAGTAGATGTCATTGCATGTGTGTTCCTCTTATTAAACCAATAGGATCCACTAGATTTCATTTAACAACATGGATGTGTGTTATTTTCATAAACCACTAGATCTCACTGCATGTGTGTTCTTTTCATAAGCCACATGGATCCACAAGATGTCATTACATGTGTGTTCATTTCATAAACCACATCGATCCACCAGATGTCATTGCATGTGTGTTCTTTTCATTAAACCAATTGGATCCACTAGATGTCATTGCATGTGTGTTCTTTTCATAAACCACTTGGATGTGTGTTCTGTTCATAAACCAGTAGAGTCACTCCATTAGTGTTCATTTCATAAACGACATTGATCCACTAGATGTCATTGCATGTGCATTATTTTCATTAAACCAATTGGATCCTCTAGATGTCATTGCATGTGTGTTCATTTCATGAACCAATAGGATGTGTGTTCTTTTCATAAACCAGTAGAGTAACTCCATGAGTATTCGTTTCATAAACAACATGGATCCACTAGATGTCATTGCATGTGTATTATTTTCATTAAACAACTTGGATGTGTGTTATTTTCATAAACCACAAGATGTCACTTCATGTGTGTTATTTTCATAAACCACATGTATCCACCAGATGTCATTGCATGTGTGTTCATTTCATAAACCACATGCATCCACGAGATGTCATTGCATGTGTGTGCTTTTGATTAAACCAATTGGATCCAATACATGTCATTGCATATGATTTCATTTCATAAACGACAAGGATCCGCTAGATGTCATTGCATGTGTGTTATTTTCATTAAACAACATGGATATGTGTTATTTTCATAAACCACTAGATGTCACTTCATGCGTGTTCTTTTCATAAACCACATGGATCCATTAAATTTCATTGTATGTGTGTTCATTTCATAAACCAAATGGATCCACTAGATGTCCTTGCATGTGTGTTCTTTTCATTTAACCAATTGAATCCACTAGATGTCATTGCATGTGTGTTCATTTCATAAACCACATGGATCCACTAGATGTCATTGCATGGGTGTTCTTTTCATTGAACCAATTGGATCCTCTAAATTTCATTGCATGTGTGTTCATTTCATAAACCATATGGATCCACTAGATGTCATTGCATGTGTGTTCTTTTCATTGAACCAATAGGATCCACTAGATGTCATTGCATGTGTGTTCTTTTCATAAACCACTTGGATGTATGTTCTTCCCATAAACTAGTAGAGTCACTCCATGAGTGTTCATTTCATAAACCACATGAATCCACTAGATGGAATTACATGTTTGTTCATTTAATAAACCACATGGATCCACTAGATGTCATTGCATGTGTGTTCTTCTTATTAAACCAATAGGATCCACTAGATTTCATTAAACAACATGGATGTGTGTTATTTTCATAAACCACTAGATGTCACTGCATGTGTGTTCTTTTCATAAGCCACATGGATCCACAAGATGTCATTACATGTGTGTTCATTTCATAAACCACATCGATCCACTAGATGTCATTGCATGTGTGTTCTTTTCATTAAACCAATTCGATCCACTAGATGTCATTGCATGTGTGTTCTTTTCATAAACCACTTGGATGTGTGATCTGTTCATAAACCAGTAGAGTCACTCCATTAGTGTTCATTTCATAAATGACATTGATCCACTAGATGTCATTGCATGTGCATTATTTTCATTAAACCAATTGGATCCACTAGATGTCATTGCATGTGTGTTCATTTCATAAACCACATGGATCCACTAGATGTCATTGCATGTGTGTTCTTTTCATTGAACCAATTGGATCCACTAGATGTCATTGCATGTATGTTCTTTTCATAAACAACTTGGATGTATGTTCTGTTCATAAACTAGTATCGTCACTCCATGAGTGTTCATTTCATAAACCACATGGATCCACTAGATGTCATTGCATGTGTGTTCATTTCATAAACCACATGCATCCACGAGATGTCATTGCATCCGTGTGCTTTTGATTAAACCAATTGGATCCAATACATGTCATTGCATATGTGTTCATTTCATAAACCACAAGGATCCACTAGATGTCATTGCATGTGTGCTATTTTCATTAAACAACTTGGATATGTTTTATTTTCATAAAGCACTAGATGTCACTTCATGCGTGTTCTTTTCATAAACCATATGGATCCATTAAATTTCATTGTATGTCTGTTCATTTCATAAACCATATGGATCCACTAGATGTCCTTGCATGTGTGTTCTTTTCATTTAACCAATTGAATCCACTAGATGTCATTGCATGTGTGTTCATTTCATAAACCACATGGATCCACTAGATGTCATTGCATGGGTGTTCTTTTCATTTAACCAATTGGATCCTCTAAATTTCATTGCATGTGTGTTCATTTCATAAACCATATAGATCCACTAGATGTCATTGCATGTGTGTTATTTTCATTGAACCAATAGGATCCACTAGATGTCATTGCATGTGTGTTCTTTTCATAAACCACTTGGATGTATGTTTGTCCCATAAACTAGTAGAGTCACTCCATGAGTGTTCATTTCATAAACCACATGAATCCACTAGATGGAATTACATGTTTGTTCATTTAATAAACCACATGGATCCAGTAGATGTCATTGCATGTGTGTTCCTCTTATTAAACCAATAGGATCCACTAGATTTCATTTAACAACATGGATGTGTGTTATTTTCATAAACCACTAGATCTCACTGCATGTGTGTTCTTTTCATAAGCCACATGGATCCACAAGATGTCATTACATGTGTGTTCATTTCATAAACCACATCGATCCACCAGCTGTCATTGCATGTGTGTTCTTTTCATTAAACCAATTGGATCCACTAGATGTCATTGCATGTGTGTTCTTTTCATAAACCACTTGGATGTGTGTTCTGTTCATAAACCAGTAGAGTCACTCCATTAGTGTTCATTTCATAAACGACATTGATCCACTAGATGTCATTGCATGTGCATTATTTTCATTAAACCAATTGGATCCTCTAGATGTCATTGCATGTGTGTTCATTTCATGAACCAATAGGATGTGTGTTCTTTTCATAAACCAGTAGAGTAACTCCATGAGTATTCGTTTCATAAACAACATGGATCCACTAGATGTCATTGCATGTGTATTATTTTCATTAAACAACTTGGATGTGTGTTATTTTCATAAACCACAAGATGTCACTTCATGTGTGTTATTTTCATAAACCACATGTATCCACCAGATGTCATTGCATGTGTGTTCATTTCATAAACCACATGCATCCACGAGATGTCATTGCATGTGTGTGCTTTTGATTAAACCAATTGGATCCAATACATGTCATTGCATATGATTTCATTTCATAAACCACAAGGATCTGCTAGATGTCATTGCATGTGTGTTATTTTCATTAAACAACATGGATATGTGTTATTTTCATAAACCACTAGATGTCACTTCATGCGTGTTCTTTTCATAAACCACATGGATCCATTAAATTTCATTGTATGTGTGTTCATTTCATAAACCAAATGGATCCACTAGATGTCCTTGCATGTGTGTTCTTTTCATTTAACCAATTGAATCCACTAGATGTCATTGCATGTGTGTTCATTTCATAAACCACATGGATCCACTAGATGTCATTGCATGGGTGTTCTTTTCATTGAACCAATTGGATCCTCTAAATTTCATTGCATGTGTGTTCATTTCATAAACCATATGGATCCACTAGATGTCATTGCATGTGTGTTCTTTTCATTGAACCAATAGGATCCACTAGATGTCATTGCATGTGTGTTCTTTTCATAAACCACTTGGATGTATGTTCTTCCCATAAACTAGTAGAGTCACTCCATGAGTGTTCATTTCATAAACCACATGAATCCACTAGATGGAATTACATGTTTGTTCATTTAATAAACCACATGGATCCACTAGATGTCATTGCATGTGTGTTCTTCTTATTAAACCAATAGGATCCACTAGATTTCATTAAACAACATGGATGTGTGTTATTTTCATAAACCACTAGATGTCACTGCATGTGTGTTCTTTTCATAAGCCACATGGATCCACAAGATGTCATTACATGTGTGTTCATTTCATAAACCACATCGATCCACTAGATGTCATTGCATGTGTGTTCTTTTCATTAAACCAATTCGATCCACTAGATGTCATTGCATGTGTGTTCTTTTCATAAACCACTTGGATGTGTGTTCTGTTCATAAACCAGTAGAGTCACTCCATTAGTGTTCATTTCATAAACGACATTGATCCACTAGATGTCATTGCATGTGCATTATTTTCATTAAACCAATTGGATCCACTAGCTGTCATTGCATGTGTGTTCATTTCATAAACCACATGGATCCACTAGATGTCATTGCATGTGTGTTCTTTTCATTGAACCAATTGGATCCACTAGATGTCATTGCATGTATGTTCTTTTCATAAACAACTTGGATGTATGTTCTGTTCATAAACTAGTATCGTCACTCCATGAGTGTTCATTTCATAAACCACATGTATCCACTAGATGTCATTGCATGTGTGTTCATTTCATAAACCACATGCATCCACGAGATGACATTGCATGTGTGTGCTTTTGATTAAACCAATTGGATCCAATACATGTCATTGCATATGTGTTCATTTCATAAACCACAAGGATCCACTAGATGTCATTGCATGTGTGTTATTTTCATTAAACAACATGGATATGTGTTATTTTCATAAACCACTAGATGTCACTTCATGCGTGTTCTTTTCATAAACCACATGGATCCATTAAATTTCATTGTATGTCTGTTCATTTCATAAACCAAATGGATCCACTAGATGTCCTTACATGTGTGTTCTTTTCATTTAACCAATTGAATCCACTAGATGTCATTGCATGTGTGTTCATTTCATAAACCACATGGATCCACTAGATGTCATTGCATGGGTGTTCTTTTCATTTAACCAATTGGATCCTCTAAATTTCATTGCATGTGTGTTCATTTCATAAACCATATAGATCCACTAGATGTCATTGCATGTGTGTTATTTTCATTGAACCAATAGGATCCACTAGATGTCATTGCATGTGTGTTCTTTTCATAAACCACTTGGATGTATGTTCGTCCCATAAACTAGTAGAGTCACTCCATGAGTGTTCATTTCATAAACCACATGAATCCACTAGATGGAATTACATGTTTGTTCATTTAATAAACCACATGGATCCAGTAGATGTCATTGCATGTGTGTTCCTCTTATTAAACCAATAGGATCCACTAGATTTCATTTAACAACATGGATGTGTGTTATTTTCATAAACCACTAGATGTCACTGCATGTGTGTTCTTTTCATAAGCCACATGGATCCACAAGATGTCATTACATGTGTGTTCATTTCATAAACCACATCGATCCACTAGATTTCATTGCATGTGTGTTCTTTTCATTAAACCAATTCGATCCACTAGATGTCATTGCATGTGTGTTCTTTTCATAAACCACTTGGATGTGTGTTCTGTTCATAAACCAGTAGAGTCACTCCATTAGTGTTCATTTCATAAACGACATTGATCCACTAGATGTCATTGCATGTGCATTATTTTCATTAAACCAATTGGATCCACTAGCTGTCATTGCATGTGTGTTCATTTCATAAACCACATGGATCCACTAGATGTCATTGCATGTGTGTTCTTTTCATTGAACCAATTGGATCCACTAGATGTCATTGCATGTATGTTCTTTTCATAAACAACTTGGATGTATGTTCTGTTCATAAACTAGTATCGTCACTCCATGAGTGTTCATTTCATAAACCACATGTATCCACTAGATGTCATTGCATGTGTGTTCATTTCATAAACCACATGCATCCACGAGATGTCATTGCATGTGTGTGCTTTTGATTAAACCAATTGGATCCAATACATGTCATTGCATATGTGTTCATTTCATAAACCACAAGGATCCACTAGATGTCATTGCATGTGTGTTATTTTCATTAAACAACTTGGATATGTTTTATTTTCATAAAGCACTAGATGTCACTTCATGCGTGTTCTTTTCATAAACCACATGGATCCATTAAATTTCATTGTATGTGTGTTCATTTCATAAACCAAATGGATCCACTAGATGTCCTTGCATGTGTGTTCTTTTCATCTAACCAATTGAATCCACTAGATGTCATTGCATGTGTGTTCATTTCATAAACCACATGGATCCACTGGATGTCATTGCATGGGTGTTCTTTTCATTGAACCAATTGGATCCTCTAAATTTCATTGCATGTGTGTTCATTTCATAAACCATATGGATCCACTAGATGTCATTGCATGTGTGTTCTTTTCATTGAACCAATAGGATCCACTAGATGTCATTGCATGTGTGTTCTTTTCATAAACCACTTGGATGTATGTTCTTCCAATAAACTAGTAGAGTCACTCCATGAGTGTTCATTTCATAAACCACATGAATCCACTAGATGGAATTACATGTTTGTTCATTTAATAAACCACATGGATCCACTAGATATCATTGCATGTGTGTTCTTTTTATTAAACCAATAGGATCCACTAGATTTCATTAAACAACATGGATGTGTGTTATTTTCATAAACCACTAGATGTCACTGCATGTGTGTTCTTTTCATAAGCCACATGGATCCACAAGATGTCATTACATGTGTGTTCTTTTCATAAACCACATCGATCCACTAGATGTCATTGCATGTGTGTTCTTTTCATTAAACCAATTGGATCCACTAGATGTCATTGCATGTGTGTTCTTTTCATAAACCACTTGGATGTGTGTTCTGTTCATAAACCAGTAGAGTCACTCCATTAGTGTTCATTTCATAAACGACATTGATCCACTAGATGTCATTGCATGTGCGTTATTTTCATTAAACCAATTGGACCCTCTAGATGTCATTGCATGTGTGTTCATTTCATGAACCACTAGGATGTGTGTTCTTTTCATAAACCAGTAGAGTAACTCCATGAGTATTCATTTCATAAACCACATGGATCCACTAGATGTCATTGCATGTGTGTTATTTTCATTAAACAACTTGGATGTGTGTTATTTTCATAAACCACTAGATGTCACTTCATGTGTGTTACTTTCATAAACCACATGTATCCACCAGATGTCATTGCATGTGTGTTCATTTCATAAACCACATGCATCCAGTAGATGTCATTGCATGTGTGTGATTTTCATTAAACCAATTGGATCCACTACATGTCATTGCATATGATTTCATTTCATAAACCACAAGGATCCGCTAGATGTCATTGCATGTGTGTTATTTTCATTAAACAACTTGGATATGTATTATTTTCATAAACCACTAGATGTCACTTCATGCGTGTTCTTTTCATAAACCACATGGATCCATTAAATTTCATTGTATGTGTGTTCATTTCATAAACCAAATGGATCCACTAGATGTCCTTGCATGTGTGTTCTTTTAATTTAACCAATTGAATCCACTAGATGTCATTGCATGTGTGTTCATTTCATAAACCACATGGATCCACTAGATGTCATTGCATGGGTGTTCTTTTCATTAAACCAATTGGATCCACTAGATGTCATTGCATGTGTGTTCTTTTCATAAACCACTTGGATGTGTGTTCTGTTCATAAACCAGTAGAGTCACTCCATTAGTGTTCATTTCATAAACGACATTGATCCACTAGATGTCATTGCATGTGCATTATTTTCATTAAACCAATTGGATCCACTAGCTGTCATTGCATGTGTGTTCATTTCATAAACCACATGGATCCACTAGATGTCATTGCATGTGTGTTCTTTTCATTGAACCAATTGGATCCACTAGATGTCATTGCATGTATGTTCTTTTCATAAACAACTTGGATGTATATTCTGTTCATAAACTAGTATCGTCACTCCATGAGTGTTCATTTCATAAACCACATGTATCCACTAGATGTCATTGCATGTGTGTTCATTTCATAAACCACATGCATCCACGAGATGTCATTGCATGTGTGTGCTTTTGATTAAACCAATTGGATCCAATACATGTCATTGCATATGTGTTCATTTCATAAACCACAAGGATCCACTAGATGTCATTGCATGTGTGTTATTTTCATTAAACAACTTGGATATGTTTTATTTTCATAAAGCACTAGATGTCACTTCATGCGTGTTCTTTTCATAAACCACATGGATCCATTAAATTTCATTGTATGTGTGTACATTTCATAAACCAAATGGATCCACTAGATGTCCTTGCATGTGTGTTCTTTTCATCTAACCAATTGAATCCACTAGATGTCATTGCATGTGTGTTCATTTCATAAACCACATGGATCCACTGGATGTCATTGCATGGGTGTTCTTTTCATTGAACCAATTGGATCCTCTAAATTTCATTGCATGTGTGTTCATTTCATAAACCATATGGATCCACTAGATGTCATTGCATGTGTGTTCTTTTCATTGAACCAATAGGATCCACTAGATGTCATTGCATGTGTGTTCTTTTCATAAACCACTTGGATGTATGTTCTTCCCATAAACTAGTAGAGTCACTCCATGAGTGTTCATTTCATAAACCACATGAATCCACTAGATGGAATTACATGTTTGTTCATTTAATAAACCACATGGATCCACTAGATATCATTGCATGTGTGTTCTTTTTATTAAACCAATAGGATCCACTAGATTTCATTAAACAACATGGATGTGTGTTATTTTCATAAACCACTAGATGTCACTGCATGTGTGTTCTTTTCATAAGCCACATGGATCCACAAGATGTCATTACATGTGTGTTCTTTTCATAAACCACATCGATCCACTAGATGTCATTGCATGTGTGTTCTTTTCATTAAACCAATTGGATCCACTAGATGTCATTGCATGTGTGTTCTTTTCATAAACCACTTGGATGTGTGTTCTGTTCATAAACCAGTAGAGTCGCTCCATTAGTGTTCATTTCATAAACGACATTGATCCACTAGATGTCATTGCATGTGCGTTATTTTCATTAAACCAATTGGACCCTCTAGATGTCATTGCATGTGTGTTCATTTCATGAACCACTAGGATGTGTGTTCTTTTCATAAACCAGTAGAGTAACTCCATGAGTATTCATTTCATAAACCACATGGATCCACTAGATGTCATTGCATGTGTGTTATTTTCATTAAACAACTTGGATGTGTGTTATTTTCATAAACCACTAGATGTCACTTCATGTGTGTTACTTTCATAAACCACATGTATCCACCAGATGTCATTGCATGTGTGTTCATTTCATAAACCTCATGCATCCAGTAGATGTCATTGCATGTGTGTGATTTTCATTAAACCAATTGGATCCACTACATGTCATTGCATATGATTTCATTTCATAAACCACAAGGATCCGCTAGATGTCATTGCATGTGTGTTATTTTCATTAAACAACTTGGATATGTGTTATTTTCATAAACCACTAGATGTCACTTCATGCGTGTTCTTTTCATAAACCACATGGATCCATTAAATTTCATTGTATGTGTGTTCATTTCATAAACCAAATGGATCCACTAGATGTCCTTGCATGTGTGTTCTTTTAATTTAACCAATTGAATCCACTAGATGTCATTGCATGTGTGTTCATTTCATAAACCACATGGATCCACTAGATGTCATTGCATGGGTGTTCTTTTCATTGAACCAATTGGGTCCTCTAAATTTCATTGCATGTGTGTTCATTTCATAAACCATATGGACCCACTAGATGTCATTGCATGTGTGTTCTTTTCATTGAACCAATAGGATCCACTAGATGTCATTGCATGTGTGTTCTTTTCATAAACCACTTGGATGTATGTTCTTCCCATAAACTAGTAGAGTCACTCCATGAGTGTTCATTTCATAAACCACATGAATCCACTAGATGGAATTACATGTTTGTTCATTTAATAAACCACATGGATCCACTAGATGTCATTGCATGTGTGTTCTTCTTATTAAACCAATAGGATCCACTAGATTTCATTAAACAACATGGATGTGTGTTATTTTCATAAACCACTAGATGTCACTGCATGTGTGTTCTTTTCATAAGCCACATGGATCTACAAGATGTCATTACATGTGTGTTCATTTCATAAACCACATCGATCCACTAGATGTCATTGCATGTGTGTTCTTTTCATTAAACCAATTCAATCCACTAGATGTCATTGCATGTGTGTTCTTTTCATAAACCACTTGGATGTGTGTTCTGTTCATAAACCAGTAGAGTCACTCCATTAGTGTTCATTTCACAAACGACATTGATCCACTAGATGTCATTGCATGTGCATTATTTTCATTAAACCAATTGGATCCACTAGATGTCATTGCATGTGTGTTCATTTCATAAACCACATGGATCCACTAGATGCCATTGCATGTGTGTTCTTTTCATTGAACCAATTGGATCCACTAGATGTCATTGCATGTATGTTCTTTTCATAAACAACTTGGATGTATGTTCTGTTCATAAACTAGTATCGTCACTCCATGAGTGTTCATTTCATAAACCACATGGATCCACTAGATGTCATTGCATGTGTGTTCATTTCATAAACCACATGCATCCACGAGATGTCATTGCATGTGTGTGCTTTTGATTAAACCAATTGGATCCAATACATGTCATTGCATATGTGTTCATTTCATAAACCACAAGGATCCACTAGATGTCATTGCATGTGTGTTATTTTCATTAAACAACTTGAATATGTTTTATTTTCATAAAGCACTAGATGTCACTTCATGCTTGTTCTTTTCATAAACCACATGGATCCATTAAATTTCATTGTATGTCTGTTCATTTCATAAACCATATGGATCCACTAGATGTCCTTGCATGTGTGTTCTTTTCATTTAACCAATTGAATCCACTAGATGTCATTGCATGTGTGTTCATTTCATAAACCACATGGATCCACTAGATGTCATTGCATGGGTGTTCTTTTCATTTAACCAATTGGATCCTCTAAATTTCATTGCATGTGTGTTCATTTCATAAACCATATGGATCCACTAGATGTCATTGCATGTGTGTTATTTTCATTGAACCAATAGGATCCACTAGATGTCATTGCATGTGTGTTCTTTTCATAAACCACTTGGATGTATGTTCTTCCCATAAACTAGAGAGTCACTCCATGAGTGTTCATTTCATAAACCACATGAATCCACTAGATGGAATTACATGTTTGTTCATTTAATAAACCACATGGATCCACTAGATGTCATTGCATGTGTGTTCGTTTTATTAAACCAATAGGATCCACTAGATTTCATTAAACAACATGGATGTGTGTTATTTTCATAAACCACTAGATGTCACTGCATTTGTGTTCTTTTCATAAGCCACATGGATCCACAAGATGTCATTACATGTGTGTTCTTTTCATAAACCACATCGATCCACTAGATGTCATTGCATGTGTGTTCTTTTCATTAAACCAATTGGATCCACTAGATGTCATTGCATGTGTGTTCTTTTCATAAACCACTTGGATGTGTGTTCTGTTCATAAACCAGTAGAGTCACTCCATTAGTGTTCATTTCATAAACGACATTGATCCACTAGATGTCATTGCATGTGCGTTATTTTCATTAAACCAATTGGACCCTCTAGATGTCATTGCATGTGTGTTCATTTCATGAACCACTAGGATGTGTGTTCTTTTCATAAACCAGTAGAGTAACTCCATGAGTATTCATTTCATAAACCACATGGATCCACTAGATGTCATTGCATGTGTGTTATTTTCATTAAACAACTTGGATGTGTGTTATTTTCATAAACCACTAGAGGTCACTTCATGTGTGTTACTTTCATAAGCCACATGTATCCACCAGATGTCATTGCATGTGTGTTCATTTCATAAACCACATGCATCCAGTAGATGTCATTGCATGTGTGTGCTTTTCATTAAACCAATTGGATCCACTACATGTCATTGCATATGATTTCATTTCATAAACCACAAGGATCCGCTAGATGTCATTGCATGTGTGTTATTTTCATTAAACAACTTGGATATGTGTTATTTTCATAAACCACTAGATGTCACTTCATGCGTGTTCTTTTCATAAACCACATGGATCCATTAAATTTCATTGTATGTGTGTTCATTTCATAAACCAAATGGATCCACTAGATGTCCTTGCATGTGTGTTCTTTTAATTTAACCAATTGAATCCACTAGATGTCATTGCATGTGTGTTCATTTCATAAACCACATGGATCCACTAGATGTCATTGCATGGGTGTTCTTTTCATTGAACCAATTGGGTCCTCTAAATTTCATTGCATGTGTGTTCATTTCATAAACCATATGGATCCACTAGATGTCATTGCATGTGTGTTCTTTTCATTGAACCAATAGGATCCACTAGATGTCATTGCACGTGTGTTCTTTTCATAAACCACTTGGATGTATGTTCTTCCCATAAACTAGTAGAGTCACTCCATGAGTGTTCATTTCATAAACCACATGAATCCACTAGATGGAATTACATGTTTGTTCATTTAATAAACCACATGGATCCACTATTTGTCATTGCATGTGTGTTCTTCTTATTAAACCAATAGGATCCACTAGATTTCATTAAACAACATGGATGTGTGTTATTTTCATAAACCACTAGATGTCACTGCATGTGTGTTCTTTTCATAAGCCACATGGATCCACAAGATGTCATTACATGTGTGTTCATTTCATAAACCACATCGATCCACTAGATGTCATTGCATGTGTGTTCTTTTCATTAAACCAATTCAATCCACTAGATGTCATTGCATGTGTGTTCTTTTCATAAACCACTTGGATGTGTGTTCTGTTCATAAACCAGTAGAGTCACTCCATTAGTGTTCATTTCATAAACGACATTGATCCACTAGATGTCATTGCATGTGCATTATTTTCATTAAACCAATTGGATCCACTAGATGTCATTGCATGTGTGTTCATTTCATAAACCACATGGATCCACTAGATGTCATTGCATGTGTGTTCTTTTCATTGAACCAATTGGATCCACTAGATGTCATTGCATGTATGTTCTTTTCGTAAACAACTTGGATGTATGTTCTGTTCATAAACTAGTATCGTCACTCCATGAGTGTTCATTTCATAAACCACATGGATCCACTAGATGTCATTGCATGTGTGTTCATTTCATAAACCACATGCATCCACGAGATGTCATTGCATGTGTGTGCTTTTGATTAAACCAATTGGATCCAATACATGTCATTGCATATGTGTTCATTTCATAAACCACAAGGATCCACTAGATGTCATTGCATGTGTGTTATTTTCATTAAACAACTTGAATATGTTTTATTTTCATAAAGCACTAGATGTCACTTCATGCGTGTTCTTTTCATAAACCACATGGATCCATTAAATTTCATTGTATGTCTGTTCATTTCATAAACCATATGGATCCACTAGATGTCCTTGCATGTGTGTTCTTTTCATTTAACCAATTGAATCCACTAGATGTCATTGCATGTGTGTTCATTTCATAAACCACATGGATCCACTAGATGTCATTGCATGGGTGTTCTTTTCATTTAACCAATTGGATCCTCTAAATTTCATTGCATGTGTGTTCATTTCATAAACCATATGGATCCACTAGATGTCATTGCATGTGTGTTATTTTCATTGAACCAATAGGATCCACTAGATGTCATTGCATGTGTGTTCTTTTCATAAACCACTTGGATGTATGTTCTTCCCATAAACTAGTAGAGTCACTCCATGAGTGTTCATTTCATAAACCACATGAATCCACTAGATGGAATTACATGTTTGTTCATTTAATAAACCACATGGATCCACTAGATGTCATTGCATGTGTGTTCGTTTTATTAAACCAATAGGATCCACTAGATTTCATTAAACAACATGGATGTGTGTTATTTTCATAAACCACTGGATGTCACTGCATGTGTGTTCTTTTCATAAGCCACATGGATCCACAAGATGTCATTACATGTGTGTTCTTTTCATAAACCACATCGATCCACTAGATGTCATTGCATGTGTGTTCTTTTCATTAAACCAATTGGATCCACTAGATGTCATTGCATGTGTGTTCTTTTCATAAACCACTTGGATGTGTGTTCTGTTCATAAACCAGTAGAGTCACTCCATTAGTGTTCATTTCATAAACGACATTGATCCACTAGATGTCATTGCATGTGCGTTATTTTCATTAAACCAATTGGACCCTCTAGATGTCATTGCATGTGTGTTCATTTCATGAACCACTAGGATGTGTGTTCTTTTCATAAACCAGTAGAGTAACTCCATGAGTATTCATTTCATAAACCACATGGATCCACTAGATGTCATTGCATGTGTGTTATTTTCATTAAACAACTTGGATGTGTGTTATTTTCATAAACCACTAGATGTCACTTCATGTGTGTTACTTTCATAAACCACATGTATCCACCAGATGTCATTGCATGTGTGTTCATTTCATAAACCACATGCATCCAGTAGATGTCATTGCATGTGTGTGATTTTCATTAAACCAATTGGATCCACTACATGTCATTGCATATGATTTCATTTCATAAACCACAAGGATCCGCTAGATGTCATTGCATGTGTGTTATTTTCATTAAACAACTTGGATATGTGTTATTTTCATAAACCACTAGATGTCACTTCATGCGTGTTCTTTTCATAAACCACATGGATCCATTAAATTTCATTGTATGTGTGTTCATTTCATAAACCAAATGGATCCACTAGATGTCCTTGCATGTGTGTTCTTTTAATTTAACCAATTGAATCCACTAGATGTCATTGCATGTGTGTTCATTTCATAAACCACATGGATCCACTAGATGTCATTGCATGGGTGTTCTTTTCATTAAACCAATTGGATCCACTAGATGTCATTGCATGTGTGTTCTTTTCATAAACCACTTGGATGTGTGTTCTGTTCATAAACCAGTAGAGTCACTCCATTAGTGTTCATTTCATAAACGACATTGATCCACTAGATGTCATTGCATGTGCATTATTTTCATTAAACCAATTGGATCCACTAGCTGTCATTGCATGTGTGTTCATTTCATAAACCACATGGATCCACTAGATGTCATTGCATGTGTGTTCTTTTCATTGAACCAATTGGATCCACTAGATGTCATTGCATGTATGTTCTTTTCATAAACAACTTGGATGTATATTCTGTTCATAAACTAGTATCGTCACTCCATGAGTGTTCATTTCATAAACCACATGTATCCACTAGATGTCATTGCATGTGTGTTCATTTCATAAACCACATGCATCCACGAGATGTCATTGCATGTGTGTGCTTTTGATTAAACCAATTGGATCCAATACATGTCATTGCATATGTGTTCATTTCATAAACCACAAGGATCCACTAGATGTCATTGCATGTGTGTTATTTTCATTAAACAACTTGGATATGTTTTATTTTCATAAAGCACTAGATGTCACTTCATGCGTGTTCTTTTCATAAACCACATGGATCCATTAAATTTCATTGTATGTGTGTACATTTCATAAACCAAATGGATCCACTAGATGTCCTTGCATGTGTGTTCTTTTCATCTAACCAATTGAATCCACTAGATGTCATTGCATGTGTGTTCATTTCATAAACCACATGGATCCACTGGATGTCATTGCATGGGTGTTCTTTTCATTGAACCAATTGGATCCTCTAAATTTCATTGCATGTGTGTTCATTTCATAAACCATATGGATCCACTAGATGTCATTGCATGTGTGTTCTTTTCATTGAACCAATAGGATCCACTAGATGTCATTGCATGTGTGTTCTTTTCATAAACCACTTGGATGTATGTTCTTCCCATAAACTAGTAGAGTCACTCCATGAGTGTTCATTTCATAAACCACATGAATCCACTAGATGGAATTACATGTTTGTTCATTTAATAAACCACATGGATCCACTAGATATCATTGCATGTGTGTTCTTTTTATTAAACCAATAGGATCCACTAGATTTCATTAAACAACATGGATGTGTGTTATTTTCATAAACCACTAGATGTCACTGCATGTGTGTTCTTTTCATAAGCCACATGGATCCACAAGATGTCATTACATGTGTGTTCTTTTCATAAACCACATCGATCCACTAGATGTCATTGCATGTGTGTTCTTTTCATTAAACCAATTGGATCCACTAGATGTCATTGCATGTGTGTTCTTTTCATAAACCACTTGGATGTGTGTTCTGTTCATAAACCAGTAGAGTCGCTCCATTAGTGTTCATTTCATAAACGACATTGATCCACTAGATGTCATTGCATGTGCGTTATTTTCATTAAACCAATTGGACCCTCTAGATGTCATTGCATGTGTGTTCATTTCATGAACCACTAGGATGTGTGTTCTTTTCATAAACCAGTAGAGTAACTCCATGAGTATTCATTTCATAAACCACATGGATCCACTAGATGTCATTGCATGTGTGTTATTTTCATTAAACAACTTGGATGTGTGTTATTTTCATAAACCACTAGATGTCACTTCATGTGTGTTACTTTCATAAACCACATGTATCCACCAGATGTCATTGCATGTGTGTTCATTTCATAAACCTCATGCATCCAGTAGATGTCATTGCATGTGTGTGATTTTCATTAAACCAATTGGATCCACTACATGTCATTGCATATGATTTCATTTCATAAACCACAAGGATCCGCTAGATGTCATTGCATGTGTGTTATTTTCATTAAACAACTTGGATATGTGTTATTTTCATAAACCACTAGATGTCACTTCATGCGTGTTCTTTTCATAAACCACATGGATCCATTAAATTTCATTGTATGTGTGTTCATTTCATAAACCAAATGGATCCACTAGATGTCCTTGCATGTGTGTTCTTTTAATTTAACCAATTGAATCCACTAGATGTCATTGCATGTGTGTTCATTTCATAAACCACATGGATCCACTAGATGTCATTGCATGGGTGTTCTTTTCATTGAACCAATTGGGTCCTCTAAATTTCATTGCATGTGTGTTCATTTCATAAACCATATGGACCCACTAGATGTCATTGCATGTGTGTTCTTTTCATTGAACCAATAGGATCCACTAGATGTCATTGCATGTGTGTTCTTTTCATAAACCACTTGGATGTATGTTCTTCCCATAAACTAGTAGAGTCACTCCATGAGTGTTCATTTCATAAACCACATGAATCCACTAGATGGAATTACATGTTTGTTCATTTAATAAACCACATGGATCCACTAGATGTCATTGCATGTGTGTTCTTCTTATTAAACCAATAGGATCCACTAGATTTCATTAAACAACATGGATGTGTGTTATTTTCATAAACCACTAGATGTCACTGCATGTGTGTTCTTTTCATAAGCCACATGGATCTACAAGATGTCATTACATGTGTGTTCATTTCATAAACCACATCGATCCACTAGATGTCATTGCATGTGTGTTCTTTTCATTAAACCAATTCAATCCACTAGATGTCATTGCATGTGTGTTCTTTTCATAAACCACTTGGATGTGTGTTCTGTTCATAAACCAGTAGAGTCACTCCATTAGTGTTCATTTCACAAACGACATTGATCCACTAGATGTCATTGCATGTGCATTATTTTCATTAAACCAATTGGATCCACTAGATGTCATTGCATGTGTGTTCATTTCATAAACCACATGGATCCACTAGATGCCATTGCATGTGTGTTCTTTTCATTGAACCAATTGGATCCACTAGATGTCATTGCATGTATGTTCTTTTCATAAACAACTTGGATGTATGTTCTGTTCATAAACTAGTATCGTCACTCCATGAGTGTTCATTTCATAAACCACATGGATCCACTAGATGTCATTGCATGTGTGTTCATTTCATAAACCACATGCATCCACGAGATGTCATTGCATGTGTGTGCTTTTGATTAAACCAATTGGATCCAATACATGTCATTGCATATGTGTTCATTTCATAAACCACAAGGATCCACTAGATGTCATTGCATGTGTGTTATTTTCATTAAACAACTTGAATATGTTTTATTTTCATAAAGCACTAGATGTCACTTCATGCTTGTTCTTTTCATAAACCACATGGATCCATTAAATTTCATTGTATGTCTGTTCATTTCATAAACCATATGGATCCACTAGATGTCCTTGCATGTGTGTTCTTTTCATTTAACCAATTGAATCCACTAGATGTCATTGCATGTGTGTTCATTTCATAAACCACATGGATCCACTAGATGTCATTGCATGGGTGTTCTTTTCATTTAACCAATTGGATCCTCTAAATTTCATTGCATGTGTGTTCATTTCATAAACCATATGGATCCACTAGATGTCATTGCATGTGTGTTATTTTCATTGAACCAATAGGATCCACTAGATGTCATTGCATGTGTGTTCTTTTCATAAACCACTTGGATGTATGTTCTTCCCATAAACTAGAGAGTCACTCCATGAGTGTTCATTTCATAAACCACATGAATCCACTAGATGGAATTACATGTTTGTTCATTTAATAAACCACATGGATCCACTAGATGTCATTGCATGTGTGTTCGTTTTATTAAACCAATAGGATCCACTAGATTTCATTAAACAACATGGATGTGTGTTATTTTCATAAACCACTAGATGTCACTGCATTTGTGTTCTTTTCATAAGCCACATGGATCCACAAGATGTCATTACATGTGTGTTCTTTTCATAAACCACATCGATCCACTAGATGTCATTGCATGTGTGTTCTTTTCATTAAACCAATTGGATCCACTAGATGTCATTGCATGTGTGTTCTTTTCATAAACCACTTGGATGTGTGTTCTGTTCATAAACCAGTAGAGTCACTCCATTAGTGTTCATTTCATAAACGACATTGATCCACTAGATGTCATTGCATGTGCGTTATTTTCATTAAACCAATTGGACCCTCTAGATGTCATTGCATGTGTGTTCATTTCATGAACCACTAGGATGTGTGTTCTTTTCATAAACCAGTAGAGTAACTCCATGAGTATTCATTTCATAAACCACATGGATCCACTAGATGTCATTGCATGTGTGTTATTTTCATTAAACAACTTGGATGTGTGTTATTTTCATAAACCACTAGAGGTCACTTCATGTGTGTTACTTTCATAAGCCACATGTATCCACCAGATGTCATTGCATGTGTGTTCATTTCATAAACCACATGCATCCAGTAGATGTCATTGCATGTGTGTGCTTTTCATTAAACCAATTGGATCCACTACATGTCATTGCATATGATTTCATTTCATAAACCACAAGGATCCGCTAGATGTCATTGCATGTGTGTTATTTTCATTAAACAACTTGGATATGTGTTATTTTCATAAACCACTAGATGTCACTTCATGCGTGTTCTTTTCATAAACCACATGGATCCATTAAATTTCATTGTATGTGTGTTCATTTCATAAACCAAATGGATCCACTAGATGTCCTTGCATGTGTGTTCTTTTAATTTAACCAATTGAATCCACTAGATGTCATTGCATGTGTGTTCATTTCATAAACCACATGGATCCACTAGATGTCATTGCATGGGTGTTCTTTTCATTGAACCAATTGGGTCCTCTAAATTTCATTGCATGTGTGTTCATTTCATAAACCATATGGATCCACTAGATGTCATTGCATGTGTGTTCTTTTCATTGAACCAATAGGATCCACTAGATGTCATTGCACGTGTGTTCTTTTCATAAACCACTTGGATGTATGTTCTTCCCATAAACTAGTAGAGTCACTCCATGAGTGTTCATTTCATAAACCACATGAATCCACTAGATGGAATTACATGTTTGTTCATTTAATAAACCACATGGATCCACTATTTGTCATTGCATGTGTGTTCTTCTTATTAAACCAATAGGATCCACTAGATTTCATTAAACAACATGGATGTGTGTTATTTTCATAAACCACTAGATGTCACTGCATGTGTGTTCTTTTCATAAGCCACATGGATCCACAAGATGTCATTACATGTGTGTTCATTTCATAAACCACATCGATCCACTAGATGTCATTGCATGTGTGTTCTTTTCATTAAACCAATTCAATCCACTAGATGTCATTGCATGTGTGTTCTTTTCATAAACCACTTGGATGTGTGTTCTGTTCATAAACCAGTAGAGTCACTCCATTAGTGTTCATTTCATAAACGACATTGATCCACTAGATGTCATTGCATGTGCATTATTTTCATTAAACCAATTGGATCCACTAGATGTCATTGCATGTGTGTTCATTTCATAAACCACATGGATCCACTAGATGTCATTGCATGTGTGTTCTTTTCATTGAACCAATTGGATCCACTAGATGTCATTGCATGTATGTTCTTTTCGTAAACAACTTGGATGTATGTTCTGTTCATAAACTAGTATCGTCACTCCATGAGTGTTCATTTCATAAACCACATGGATCCACTAGATGTCATTGCATGTGTGTTCATTTCATAAACCACATGCATCCACGAGATGTCATTGCATGTGTGTGCTTTTGATTAAACCAATTGGATCCAATACATGTCATTGCATATGTGTTCATTTCATAAACCACAAGGATCCACTAGATGTCATTGCATGTGTGTTATTTTCATTAAACAACTTGAATATGTTTTATTTTCATAAAGCACTAGATGTCACTTCATGCGTGTTCTTTTCATAAACCACATGGATCCATTAAATTTCATTGTATGTCTGTTCATTTCATAAACCATATGGATCCACTAGATGTCCTTGCATGTGTGTTCTTTTCATTTAACCAATTGAATCCACTAGATGTCATTGCATGTGTGTTCATTTCATAAACCACATGGATCCACTAGATGTCATTGCATGGGTGTTCTTTTCATTTAACCAATTGGATCCTCTAAATTTCATTGCATGTGTGTTCATTTCATAAACCATATGGATCCACTAGATGTCATTGCATGTGTGTTATTTTCATTGAACCAATAGGATCCACTAGATGTCATTGCATGTGTGTTCTTTTCATAAACCACTTGGATGTATGTTCTTCCCATAAACTAGTAGAGTCACTCCATGAGTGTTCATTTCATAAACCACATGAATCCACTAGATGGAATTACATGTTTGTTCATTTAATAAACCACATGGATCCACTAGATGTCATTGCATGTGTGTTCGTTTTATTAAACCAATAGGATCCACTAGATTTCATTAAACAACATGGATGTGTGTTATTTTCATAAACCACTGGATGTCACTGCATGTGTGTTCTTTTCATAAGCCACATGGATCCACAAGATGTCATTACATGTGTGTTCTTTTCATAAACCACATCGATCCACTAGATGTCATTGCATGTGTGTTCTTTTCATTAAACCAATTGGATCCACTAGATGTCATTGCATGTGTGTTCTTTTCATAAACCACTTGGATGTGTGTTCTGTTCATAAACCAGTAGAGTCACTCCATTAGTGTTCATTTCATAAACGACATTGATCCACTAGATGTCATTGCATGTGCGTTATTTTCATTAAACCAATTGGACCCTCTAGATGTCATTGCATGTGTGTTCATTTCATGAACCACTAGGATGTGTGTTATTTTCATAAACCAGTAGAGTAACTCCATGAGTATTCATTTCATAAACCACATGGATCCACTAGATGTCATTGCATGTGTGTTATTTTCATTAAACAACTTGGATGTGTGTTATTTTCATAAACCACTAGATGTCACTTCATGTGTGTTACTTTCATAAACCACATGTATCCACCAGATGTCATTGCATGTGTGTTCATTTCATAAACCACATGCATCCAGTAGATGTCATTGCATGTGTGTGCTTTTCATTAAACCAATTGGATCCACTACATGTCATTGCATATGATTTCATTTCATAAACCACAAGGATCCGCTAGATGTCATTGCATGTGTGTTATTTTCATTAAACAACTTGGATATGTGTTATTTTCATAAACCACTAGATGTCACTTCATGCGTGTTCTTTTCATAAACCACATGGATCCATTAAATTTCATTGTATGTGTGTTTATTTCATAAACCAAATGGATCCACTAGATGTCCTTGCATGTGTGTTCTTTTCATTTAACCAATTGAATCCACTAGATGTCATTGCATGTGTGTTCATTTCATAAACCACATGGATCCACTAGATGTCATTGCATGGGTGTTCTTTTCATTGAACCAATTGGATCCTCTAAATTTCATTGCATGTGTGTTCATTTCATAAACCATATGGATTCACTAGATGTCATTGCATCTGTGTTCTTTTCATTGAACCAATAGGATCCACTAGATGTCATTGCATGTGTGTTCTTCTCATAAACTAGTAGAGTCACTCCATGAGTGTTCATTTCATAAACCACATGGATCCACTAGATGGAATTACATGTTTGTTCATTTAATAAACCACATGGATCCACTAGATGTCATTGCATGTGTGTTCTTTTTATTAAACCAATAGGATCCACTAGATTTCATTAAATTACATGGATGTGTGTTATTTTCATAAACCACTAGATGTCACTGCATGTGTGTTCTTTTCATAATCCACATGGATCCACAAGATGTCATTACATGTGTGTTCATTTCATAAACCACATCGATCCACTAGATGTCATTGCATGTGTGTTCTTTTCATTAAACCAATTGGATCCACTAGATGTCATTGCA
The DNA here is from genome assembly GCA_910589775.1 of Avena eriantha. Lineage (NCBI taxonomy): Eukaryota > Viridiplantae > Streptophyta > Magnoliopsida > Poales > Poaceae > Avena > Avena eriantha. The sequence goes on along the minus strand of OU342742.1, from coordinate 354,549,463 downwards.
TATGTGTTCTTTTCATAAACTACTTGGATGTGTGTTCTGTTCATAAACCAGTAGAGTCACTCCATTAGTGTTCATTTCATAAACGACATTGATCCACTACATGTCATTGCATGTGTGTTATTTTCATTAAACCAATTGGATCCTCTAGATGTCATTGCATGTGTGTTCATTTCATGAACCACTTGGATTTGTGTTCTTTTCATAAACCAATAGGATCCACTAGATTTCATTAAACAACTTCGATGTGTGTTATTTTCATAAACCACTAGATGTCACTGCATGTGTGTTCTTTCATTAACCACATGTATCCAGAAGATGTCATTGCATGTGTGTTCATGTCATAAACCACATGGATCCACTACATGTCATTGCATGTTTGTGCTTTTCATTAAACGAATTGGATCCACTAGATGTCATTGCATGTGTGTTCATTTCCTAAACCACATGGATCCAGTATATGTCATTCCACGCATGTTCTTTTTATTAATCAACTTGGATGTGTGTTATTTTAATAAACCACTAGATGTGACTTCATGTGCGTTCTTTTCATAAACCACATGGATCCACTAGATGTCATTGAATGTGTGTTCATTTCATAAACCACATCGATCCACTAGATGTCATTGCATGTGTGTTCTTTTCATTAAACCAATTAGATCCACTAGATGTCATTGCATGTGTGTTCATTTCATAAACCACATGGATCCACTAGATGTCATTGCATGGGTGTTCTTTTCATTGAACCAATTGGATCCACTAGATGTCATTGCATTTATGTTGTTTTCATAAACAACTTGGATGTTTGTTCTATGCATAAACTAGTAGAGTCACTCCATGAGTGTTAATTTCATAAACCACATGGATCCACTAGATGTCATTGCATGTGTGTTCATTTCATAAACCACATGCATCCACTAGATGTCATTGCATGTTTGTGCTTTTCATTAAACGAATTGGATCCACAAGATGTCATTGCATGTGTGTTCATTTCCTAAACGACATGGATCCACTATATGTCATTCCACGTCTGTTCTTTTCATTCAACAACATGGATGTGCGTTATTTTAATAAACCACTAGATGTCACTTTATGTGCGTTCTTTTCATAAACCACATGGATCCACTAGATGTCATTGCATGTGTGTTCATTTCATAAACCACATCGATCCACTAGATGTCATTGCATGTGTGTTCTTTCCATCAAACCAATTGGATCCACTAGATGTCATTACATGTGTGTTCATTTCATAAACCACATGGATCCACTAGATGTCATTGCACGGGTGTTCTTTTCATTGAACCAATTGGATCCACTAGATGTCATTGCATGTATGTTGTTTTCATAAACAACTTGGATGTTTGTTCTGTTCATAAACTAGTAGAGTCACTCCATGAGTGTTCATTTCATAAACCACATGGATCCACTAGATTTCATTACATGTGTGTTCATTTCATAAACCACATGCATCCACTAGATGTCATTGCATGTTTGTGCTTTTCATTAAACCAATTGGATCCACTAGATGCCATTGCATGTGTGTTCATTTTATAAACCACATGGATCCACTAGATGTCATTGCATTTGTGTTATTTTCATTAAACAACTTGGATATGTGTTATTTTCATAAACCACTAGATGTCACTGCATGTGTGTTCTTTTCATAAACCACATGTATCCACTCAATTTCATTGCATGTGTGTTCATTTCATAAACCACATGGATCCACTAGATGTCATTGCATGCATGTTCTTTTCATAAACTAGTAGAGTCACTCCATGAGTGTTCATTTCATAAACCACATGGAACCACTTGATGTAATTACATGTTTGTTCATTTCATAAACCACATGGATCCACTCGATGACATTGCATGTTTGTTCTTTTTATTAAACCAATAGGATCCACTAGATTTCATTAAACAACTTGGATGTGTGTTATTTTCATAAACCACTAGATGTCACTACATGTGTGTTCTTTCATTAACCACATGGATCCACAAGATGTCATTGCATGTGTGTTCATTTCATAATCAACATGGATCCACTACATGTCATTGCATGTGTGTTCTTTGCATTAAACTAATTGGATCCACTAGATGTCTTTGCATGTGTGTTCATTTCCTAAACCACATGGATCCACTATATGTCATTCCACGCATGTTCTTTTTATTAATCAACTTGGATGTCTGTTATTTTAATAAACCACTAGATGTCACTTCATGTGCGTTCTTTTCATATACCACATGGATCCACTAGATGTCATTGCATGTGTGTTCATTTCATAAACCACATCGATCCGCTAGATGTCATTGCATGTGTGTTCTTTTCATTAAACCAATTCGATCCACTAGATGTCATTGCATGTGTGTTCATTTCATAAACCAAATGGATCCACTAGATGTCATTGCATGGGTGTTCTTTTCATTGAACCAATTGGATCCACTAGATGCCATTGCATGTGTGTTCATTTCATAAACCACATGCATCCACTAGATGTCATTGCATGTTTGTGCTTTTCATTAAACCAATTGGATCCACTAGATGCCTTTACATGTGTGTTCATTTTATAAACCACATGGATCCACAAGATGTCATTGCATTTTTGTTATTTTCATTAAACAACTTGGATGTGTGTTATGTTCATAAACCACCAGATGTCACTACATATGTGTTATTTTCATAAACCACATGGATCCACTAGATGTCATTGCATGTGTGTTCATTTCATAAACCACATCTATCCACTAGATGGTATTGCATGTGTGTTCTTTTCATTAAACCAATTGGATCAAATAGATGTCATTGCATGTGTGTTCTTTTCATAACCACTTGGATTTGTGTTTTGTTCATAAACCAGTAGAGTCACTCCATTAGTGTTCATTTCATAAACGACATGGATCCACTAGATGTCAATGCATGTGTGTTATTTTCATTAAACCAATTGGATCCACAAGATGTCATTGCATGTGTGTTTATTTCATAAACCACTTGGATGTGTATTATTTTCATAAACCAGTAGAGTAACTCCATGACTATTCATTTCATAAACCACCTGGAACCACTATATGTCATTGCATGTGTGTTCTTTCAATTGAACAACTTGGATGTGTGTTACTTTCATAAACCACTAGATGTCACTGCATGTGTGTTACTTTCATAAACCACATGGATCCACTAGATGTCATTACATGTGTGTTCATTTCATAAACCACATGCATCCACTAGATGTCATTGCATGTGTGTTCTTTTCATAAACCACATGTATCAACTAAATTTCATTGCATGTGTGTTCATTTCATAAACCACATGGATCCACTAGATGTCATTGCATGTGTGTTATTTTCATCGAACCAATTGGATCCACCAGATGTCATTGCATGTGTGTTCTTTTCGTAAACCACTTGGTTGTATGTTCTGCTCATAAACAAGTAGAGTCACTCCATGAGTGTTCATTTCATAAACCACATGGATCCACTGGATGGAATTACATGTTTGTTCATTTCATAAACCACATGGATCCACTCGATGTCATTGCATGTGTGCTCTTTTTATTAAACCAATAGGATCCACTAGATTTCATTAAACAACTTGGATGTGTGTTATTTTCATAAACCACTAGATGTCACTACTTGTGTGTACTTTTCATAAACCACATGGATCCATAAGATGTCATTGCATGTGTGTTCATGTCATAAACCACATGGATCCACTAGATATCATTACATGTGTGCTATTTTCATTAAACGAATTTTATCCACTAGATGTCATTGCATGTGTGTTCATTTCATAAACCACATGGATCCACTATATGTCATTCCACCCATGTTCTTTTTATTAAACAACTTGGATGTGTGTTATTTTAATAGACCACTAGATGTCACTTCATGTGCGTTCTTTTCATAAACCACATGGATCCAATAGATGTCATTGCATGTGTGTTCATTTCATAAACCACATGCATCCACTATATGTCATTGCATGTGTGTGCTTTTAATTAAACCAATTGGATCCACTAGATGTCATTGCATGTGTGTTCATTTCATAAACCATACGGATCCACTAGATGTCATTGCATGTGTGTTATTTTCATTAAACAACTTGGATATGTGTTATTTTCATAAACCACTAGATGTCACTACATGTGTGTTCTTTTCATAAACCACATGGATCAACTAAACTTCATTGCATGTGTGATCATTTCATAAACCACATGGATCCACTAGATGTCATTGCATGCGTGTTCTTTTGATCGAACCAATTGGATCCACTAGATGTCATTGCATGGGTGTTCTTTTCATTGAACCAATTGGATCCACTAGATGCCATTGCATGTGTGTTCATTTCATAAACCACATGCATCCACTAGATGTCATTGCATGTTTGTGCTTTTCATTAAACCAATTGGATCCACTAGATGCCATTACATGTGTGTTCATTTTATAAACCACATGGATCCACAAGATGTCATTGCATTTTTGTTATTTTCATTAAACAACTTGGATGTGTGTTATGTTCATAAACCACTAGATGTCACTACATGTGTGTTATTTTCATAAACCACATGGATCCACTAGATGTCATTGCATGTGTGTTCATTTCATAAACCACATCTATCCACTAGATGGTATTGCATGTGTGTTCTTTTCATTAAACCAATTGGATCAAATAGATGTCATTGCATGTGTGTTCTTTTCATAACCACTTGGATTTGTGTTTTGTTCATAAACCAGTAGAGTCACTCCATTAGTGTTCATTTCATAAACGACATGGATCCACTAGATGTCAATGCATGTGTGTTATTTTCATTAAACCAATTGGATCCACAAGATGTCATTGGATGTGTGTTTATTTCATAAACCACTTGGATATGTATTATTTTCATAAACCAGTAGAGTAACTCCATGACTATTCATTTCATAAACCACCTGGAACCACTATATGTCATTGCATGTGTGTTCTTTCAATTGAACAACTTGGATGTGTGTTACTTTCATAAACCACTAGATGTCACTGCATGTGTGTTACTTTCATAAACCACATGGATCCACTAGATGTCATTACATGTGTGTTCATTTCATAAACCACATGCATCCACTAGATGTCATTGCATGTGTGTTCTTTTCATAAACCACATGTATCAACTAAATTTCATTGCATGTGTGTTCATTTCATAAACCACATGGATCCACTAGATGTCATTGCATGTGTGTTATTTTCATCGAACCAATTGGATCCACCAGATGTCATTGCATGTGTGTTCTTTTCGTAAACCACTTGGTTGTATGTTCTGCTCATAAACAAGTAGAGTCACTCCATGAGTGTTCATTTCATAAACCACATGGATCCACTGGATGGAATTACATGTTTGTTCATTTCATAAACCACATGGATCCACTCGATGTCATTGCATGTGTGCTCTTTTTATTAAACCAATAGGATCCACTAGATTTCATTAAACAACTTGGATGTGTGTTATTTTCATAAACCACTAGATGTCACTACTTGTGTGTACTTTTCATAAACCACATGGATCCATAAGATGTCATTGCATGTGTGTTCATGTCATAAACCACATGGATCCACTAGATATCATTACATGTGTGTTATTTTCATTAAACGAATTTGATCCACTAGATGTCATTGCATGTGTGTTCATTTCATAAACCACATGGATCCACTATATGTCATTCCACCCATGTTCTTTTTATTAAACAACTTGGATGTGTGTTATTTTAATAAACCACTAGATGTCACTTCATGTGCGTTCTTTTCATAAACCACATGGATCCAATAGATGTCATTGCATGTGTGTTCATTTCATAAACCACATGCATCCACTATATGTCATTGCATGTGTGTGCTTTTAATTAAACCAATTGGATCCACTAGATGTCATTGCATGTGTGTTCATTTCATAAACCATACGGATCCACTAGATGTCATTGCATGTGTGTTATTTTCATTAAACAACTTGGATATGTGTTATTTTCATAAACCACTAGATGTCACTACATGTGTGTTCTTTTCATAAACCACATGGATCAACTAAATTTCATTGCATGTGTGATCATTTCATAAACCACATGGATCCACTAGATGTCATTGCATGCGTGTTCTTTTGATCGAACCAATTGGATCCACTAGATGTCATTGCATGTGTGTTCTTTGCATAAACCACTTGGTTGTATATTCTGCTCATAAACTAGTAGAGACACTCCCTTGAGTGTTCATTTCATAAACCACATGGATCCATTGGATGGAATTACATGTTTGTTCATTTCATAAACAACATGGATCCATTCGATGTCATTGCATGTGTGTTATTTTTATTAAACCAATAGGATCCACTAGATTTCATTAAACAACATGGATGTGTGTTATTTTCATAAACCACTAGATGTCACTACTTGTGTCTACTTTTCATAAACCACATGGATCCATCACATGTCATTGCATGTGTGTTCATGTCATAAACCACATGGATCCACTAGATATCACTACATGTGTGTTATTTTCATTAAACTAATTCGATCCACTAGATGTCATTGCATGTGTGTTCATTTCATAAACCACATGGATCCACTATATGTCATTCCACGCATGTTCTTTTTATTAAACAACTTGGATGTGTATTATTTTAATAAACCACTAGATGTCACTTCATGTGCGTTCTTTTCATAAACCACATGGGTCCACTAGATGTCATTGCATGTGTGTTCATTTCATAAACCACGTAGATCCACTAGATGTCATTGCATGTGTGTTCTTTTCATTAAACCAATTGGATCCACTAGATGTCATTGCATGTGTGTTCATTTCATAAACCACATGGATCCACTAGATATCATTCCACGTGTGTTCTTTTCATTAAACTTGGATGTGTGTTATGTTCATAAACCACTAGATGTCACTACATGTGTGTTATTTTCAGAAACCACATGGATCCACTAGATGTCATTGCATGCGTGTTAATTTCATAAACCACATTGATCCACTAGATTTCATTGCATGTGTGTTCTTTTCATTAAACCAATTGGATCCACTAGATGTCATTCCATGTGTGTTCTTTTCATAAACCACTTGGATTTGTGTTCCGTTCATAAACCAGTAGAGTCACTCCATTAGTGTTCATTTCATAAACGACATTGATCCACTAGATGTCATTGCATGTGTGTTATTTTCATTAAACCAATTGGATCCACTAAATGTCATTGCATGTGTGTTCATTTCATAAACCAGTTGGATGTGTGTTCTTTTCATAAAATAGTAGAGTAACTCCATGAGTATTCATTTCATAAACCACATGGATCCAGTACATGTCATTGCATGTGTGTTCTTTTCATTAAACAACTTTAATGTGTGTTATTTTCATAAACCACTAGATGTCACTGCATGTGTGTTCTTTTCATTAACCACATGGATCCACAAGATGTCATTGCATGTGTGTTCATGTCATAATCAACATGGATCCACTACATTTCATTGCATGTGTGTTCTTTGCATTAAACTAATTGGATCCACTAGATGTCTTTGCATGTGTGTTCATTTCCTAAACCACATGGATCCACTATATGTCATTCCACGCATGTTCTTTTTATTAATCAACTTGGATTTCTGTTATTTTAATAAACCACTAGATGTCACTTCATGTGCGTTCTTTTCATATACCACATGGATCCACTAGATGTCATTGCATGTGTGTTCATTTCATAAACCACATCGATCCACTAGATGTCATTGCATGTGTGTTCTTTTCATTAAACCAATTCGATCCACTAGATGTCATTGCATGTGTGTTCATTTCATAAACCACATGGATCCACTAGATGTCATTGCATGGGTGTTCTTTTCATTGAACCAATTGGATCCACTAGATGCCATTGCATGTGTGTTCATTTCATAAACCACATGCATCCACTAGATGTCATTGCATGTTTGTGCTTTTCATTAAACCAATTGGATCCACTAGATGCCATTACATGTGTGTTAATTTTATAAACCACATGGATCCACAAGATGTCATTGCATTTTTGTTATTTTCATTAAACAACTTGGATGTGTGTTATGTTCATAAACCACTAGATGTCACTACATGTGTGTTATTTTCATAAACCACATGGATCCACTAGATGTCATTGCATGTGTGTTCATTTCATAAACCACATCTATCCACTAGATGGTATTGCATGTGTGTTCTTTTCATTAAACCAATTGGATCAAATAGATGTCATTGCATGTGTGTTCTTTTCATAACCACTTGGATTTGTGTTTTGTTCATAAACCAGTAGAGTCACTCCATTAGTGTTCATTTCATAAACGACATGGATCCACTAGATGTCAATGCATGTGTGTTATTTTCATTAAACCAATTGGATCCACAAGATGTCATTGGATGTGTGTTTATTTCATAAACCACTTGGATGTGTATTATTTTCATAAACCAGTAGAGTAACTCCATGACTATTCATTTCATAAACCACCTGGAACCACTATATGTCATTGCATGTGTGTTCTTTCAATTGAACAACTTGGATGTGTGTTACTTTCATAAACCACTAGATGTCACTGCATGTGTGTTACTTTCATAAACCACATGGATCCACTAGATGTCATTACATGTGTGTTCATTTCATAAACCACATGCATCCACTAGATGTCATTGCATGTGTGTTCTTTTCATAAACCACATGTATCAACTAAATTTCATTGCATGTGTGTTCATTTCATAAACCACATGGATCCACTAGATGGCATTGCATGTGTGTTATTTTCATCGAACCAATTGGATCCACCAGATGTCATTGCATGTGTGTTCTTTTCGTAAACCACTTGGTTGTATGTTCTGCTCATAAACAAGTAGAGTCACTCCATGAGTGTTCATTTCATAAACCACATGGATCCACTGGATGGAATTACATGTTTGTTCATTTCATAAACCACATGGATCCACTCGATGTCATTGCATGTGTGCTCTTTTTATTAAACCAATAGGATCCACTAGATTTCATTAAACAACTTGGATGTGTGTTATTTTCATAAACCACTAGATGTCACTACTTGTGTGTACTTTTCATAAACCACATGGATCCATAAGATGTCATTGCATGTGTGTTCATGTCATAAACCACATGGATCCACTAGATATCATTACATGTGTGTTATTTTCATTAAACGAATTTGATCCACTAGATGTCATTGCATGTGTGTTCATTTCATAAACCACATGGATCCACTATATGTCATTCCACCCATGTTCTTTTTATTAAACAACTTGGATGTGTGTTATTTTAATAAACCACTAGATGTCACTTCATGTGCGTTCTTTTCATAAACCACATGGATCCAATAGATGTCATTGCATGTGTGTTCATTTCATAAACCACATGCATCCACTATATGTCATTGCATGTGTGTGCTTTTAATTAAACCAATTGGATCCACTAGATGTCATTGCATGTGTGTTCATTTCATAAACCATAGGGATCCACTAGATGTCATTGCATGTGTGTTATTTTCATTAAACAACTTGGATATGTGTTATTTTCATAAACCACTAGATGTCACTGCATGTGTGTTCTTTTCATAAACAACATGGATCAACTAAATTTCATTGCATGTGTGATCATTTCATAAACCACATGGATCCACTAGATGTCATTGCATGCATGTGCTTTTGATCGAACCAATTGGATCCACTAGATGTCATTCCATGTGTGTTCTTTGCATAAACCACTTGGATTTGTGTTCCGTTCATAAACCAGTAGAGTCACTCCATTAGTGTTCATTTCATAAACGACATTGATCCACTAGATGTCATTGCATGTGTGTTATTTTCATTAAACCAATTGGATCCACTAAATGTCATTGCATGTGTGTTCATTTCATAAACCACTTGGATGTGTGTTCTTTTCATAAAATAGTAGAGTAACTCCATGAGTATTCATTTCATAAACCACATGGATCCAGTACATGTCATTGCATGTGTGTTCTTTTCATTAAACAACTTGGATGTGTGTTATTTTCATAAACCACTAGATGTCACTGCATGTGTGTTCTTTTCATTAACCACATGGATCCACAAGATGTCATTGCATGTGTGTTCATGTCATAATCAACATGGATCCACTACATGTCATTGCATGTGTGTTCTTTGCATTAAACTAATTGGATCCACTAGATGTCTTTGCATGTGTGTTCATTTCCTAAACCACATAGATCCACTATATGTCATTCCACGCATGTTCTTTTTATTAATCAACTTGGATGTCTGTTATTTTAATAAACCACTAGATGTCACTTCATGTGCGTTCTTTTCATATACCACATGGATCCACTAGATGTCATTGCATGTGTGTTCATTTCATAAACCACATCGATCCACTAGATGTCATTGCATGTGTGTTCTTTTCATTAAACCAATTCGATCCACTAGATGTCATTGCATGTGTGTTCATTTCATAAACCACATGGATCCACTAGATGTCATTGCATGGGTGTTCTTTTCATTGAACCAATTGGATCCACTAGATGCCATTGCATGTGTGTTCATTTCATAAACCACATGCATCCACTAGATGTCATTGCATGTTTGTGCTTTTCATTAAACCAATTGGATCCACTAGATGCCTTTACATGTGTGTTCATTTTATAAACCACATGGATCCACAAGATGTCATTGCATTTTTGTTATTTTCATTAAACAACTTGGATGTGTGTTATGTTCATAAACCACCAGATGTCACTACATATGTGTTATTTTCATAAACCACATGGATCCACTAGATGTCATTGCATGTGTGTTCATTTCATAAACCACATCTATCCACTAGATGGTATTGCATGTGTGTTCTTTTCATTAAACCAATTGGATCAAATAGATGTCATTGCATGTGTGTTCTTTTCATAACCACTTGGATTTGTGTTTTGTTCATAAACCAGTAGAGTCACTCCATTAGTGTTCATTTCATAAACGACATGGATCCACTAGATGTCAATGCATGTGTGTTATTTTCATTAAACCAATTGGATCCACAAGATGTCATTGGATGTGTGTTTATTTCATAAACCACTTGGATGTGTATTATTTTCATAAACCAGTAGAATAACTCCATGACTATTCATTTCATAAACCACCTGGAACCACTATATGTCATTGCATGTGTGTTCTTTCAATTGAACAACTTGGATGTGTGTTACTTTCATAAACCACTAGATGTCACTGCATGTGTGTTACTTTCATAAACCACATGGATCCACTAGATGTCATTACATGTGTGTTCATTTCATAAACCACATGCATCCACTAGATGTCATTGCATGTGTGTTCTTTTCATAAACCACATGTATCAACTAAATTTCATTGCATGTGTGTTCATTTCATAAACCACATGGATCCACTAGATGTCATTGCATGTGTGTTATTTTCATCGAACCAATTGGATCCACCAGATGTCATTGCATGTGTGTTCTTTTCGTAAACCACTTGGTTGTATGTTCTGCTCATAAACAAGTAGAGTCACTCCATGAGTGTTCATTTCATAAACCACATGGATCCACTGGATGGAATTACATGTTTGTTCATTTCATAAACCACATGGATCCACTCGATGTCATTGCATGTGTGCTCTTTTTATTAAACCAATAGGATCCACTAGATTTCATTAAACAACTTGGATGTGTGTTATTTTCATAAACCACTAGATGTCACTACTTGTGTGTACTTTTCATAAACCACATGGATCCATAAGATGTCATTGCATGTGTGTTCATGTCATAAACCACATGGATCCACTAGATATCATTACATGTGTGTTATTTTCATTAAACGAATTTGATCCACTAGATGTCATTGCATGTGTGTTCATTTCATAAACCACATGGATCCACTATATGTCATTCCACCCATGTTCTTTTTATTAAACAACTTGGATGTGTGTTATTTTAATAAACCACTAGATGTCACTTCATGTGCGTTCTTTTCATAAACCACATGGATCCAATAGATGTCATTGCATGTGTGTTCATTTCATAAACCACATGCATCCACTATATGTCATTGCATGTGTGTGCTTTTAATTAAACCAATTGGATCCACTAGATGTCATTGCATGTGTGTTCATTTCATAAACCATATGGATCCACTAGATGTCATTGCATGTGTGTTATTTTCATTAAACAACTTGGATATGTGTTATTTTCATAAACCACTAGATGTCACTGCATGTGTGTTCTTTTCATAAACCACATGGATCAACTAAATTTCATTGCATGTGTGATCATTTCATAAACCACATGGATCCACTAGATGTCATTGCATGCGTGTGCTTTTGATCGAACCAATTGGATCCACTAGATGTCATTGCATGTGTGTTCTTTGCATAAACCACTTGGTTGTATATTCTGCTCATAAACTAGTAGAGACACTCCCTTGAGTGTTCATTTCATAAACCACATGGATCCATTGGATGGAATTACATGTTTGTTCATTACATAAACAACATGGATCCATTCGATGTCATTGCATGTGTGTTATTTTTATTAAACCAATAGGATCCACTAGATTTCATTAAACAACATGGATGTGTGTTATTTTCATAAACCACTAGATGTCACTACTTGTGTGTACTTTTCATAAACCACATGGATCCATCAGATGTCATTGCATGTGTGTTCATGTCATAAACCACATGGATCCACTAGATATCACTACATGTGTGTTATTTTCATTAAACTAATTCGATCCACTAGATGTCATTGCATATGTGTTCATTTCATAAACCACATGGATCCACTATATGTCATTCCACGCATGTTCTTTTTATTAAACAACTTGGATGTGTATTATTTTAATAAACCACTAGATGTCACTTCATGTGCGTTCTTTTCATAAACCACATGGGTCCACTAGATGTCATTGCATGTGTGTTCATTTCATAAACCACATAGATTCACTAGATGTCATTGCATGTGTGTTCTTTTCATTAAACCAATTGGATCCACTAGATGTCATTGCATGTGTGTTCATTTCATAAAGCACATGGATCCACTAGATATCATTCCACGTGTGTTCTTTTCATTAAACTTGGATGTGGGTTATGTTCATAAACCACTAGATGTCACTACATGTGTGTTATTTTCATAAACCACATGGATCCACTAGATGTCATTGCATGCGTGTTAATTTCATAAACCACATTGATCCACTAGATTTCATTGCATGTGTGTTCTTTTCATTAAACCAATTGGATCCACTAGATGTCATTCCATGTGTGTTCTTTTCATAAACCACTTGGATTTGTGTTCCGTTCATAAACCAGTAGAGTCACTCCATTAGTGTTCATTTCATAAACGACATTGATCCACTAGATGTCATTGCATGTGTGTTATTTTCATTAAACCAATTGGATCCACTAAATGTCATTGCATGTGTGTTCATTTCATCAACCACTTGGATGTGTGTTCTTTTCATAAAATAGTAGAGTAACTCCATGAGTATTCATTTCATAAACCACATGGATCCACTAGATGTCATTGCATGTGTGTTCTTTTCATTAAACAACTTGGATGTGTGTTATTTTCATAAACCACTAGATGTCACTGCATGTGTGTTCTTTTCATTAACCACATGGATCCACAAGATGTCATTGCATGTGTGTTCATGTCATAAACCACATGGATCCACTACATGTCATTGCATGTGTGTTCTTTTCATTAAACGAATTGGATCCACTAGGTGTCATTGCATGTGTGTTCATTTCATAAACCACATGGATCCACTATATGTCATTCCACGCATGTTCTTTTTATTAAACAACTTGGATGTGTGTTATTTTAATAAACCACTAGATGTCACTTCATGTGCGTTCTTTTCATAAACCACATGGATCCACTAGATGTCATTGCATGTGTGTTCATTTCATAAACCACATCGATCCACTAGATGTCATTGCATGTGTGTTCTTTTCATTAAACAAATTGGATCCACTAGATGTCATTGCATGTGTGTTCATTTCATAAACCACAGGATCCACTAGATATCATTCCACGTATGTTCTTTTCATTAAACAACTTGGATGTGTGTTATGTTCATAAACCACTAGATGTCACTGCATGTGTGTTCTTTTCATAAACCACATGGATCCACTAGATGTCATTGGATGTGTGTTAATTTCATAATCCACATTGATCCACTAGATGTCATTGCATGTGTGTTCTTTTCATTAAACCAACTAGATCAAATAGATGTCATTGCATGTGTGTTCTTTTCATAAACCACTTGGATTTGTGTTCTGTTCATAAACCAGTAGAGTCACTACATTAGTGTTTATTTCATAAACGACATTGATCCACTAGATGTCATTGCATGTGTGTTATTTTCATTAAACCAACTGGATCCACTATATGTATTTGCATGTGTGTTCATTTCATAAACCACTTGGATGTGTGTTCTATTCATAAACCAGTAGAGTAACTCCATGAGTATTCATTTCATAAACCACATGGATCCAGTATATGTCATTGCATGTGTGTTGTTTCAATTAAACAACTTGGATGTGTGTTACTTTCCTAAACCACTAGATGTCACTACATGTGTGTTACTTTCATAAACCACATGGATCCACTAGATGTCATTGCATGTGTGTTCATTTCATACACCACATGCATCCACTAGATGTCATTGCATGTGTGTGCTTTTCATTAAACCAATTGGATTCACTACATGTCATTGCATGTGTGTTCATTTCATAAACCACATGGATCCACTAGATGTCATTGCATGTGTGTTATTTTCATTAAACAACTTTGATATGTGTTATTTTCATAAACCACTAGATGTGACTGCATGTGTGTTCTTTTCATAAACCACATGGATCATCTAAATTTCATTGCATGTGTGTTCATTTCATAAACCTCATGGATCCACTAGATGTCATTGCATGCATGTTCTTTTCATCGAACCAATTGGATCGACTAGTTGTCATTACATGTGTGTTCTTTGCATAAACCACTTGGTTGTATGTTCTGCTCATAAACTAGTAGAGTCACTCCATGAGTGTTCATTTCATAAACCCCATGGATCCACTGGATGGAATTACATGGTTGTTCATTTCATAAACCACATGGATCCACTGGATGTCATTGCATGTGTGTTCTTTTTATTAAACCAATAGGATCCACTAGATTTCATTAAACAACTTGGATGTGTATTATTTTCATAAACCACTAGATGTCACTGCATGTGTGCTCTTTTAATAAACCACATGGATCCACTAGATGTCATTGCATGTGTGTTCATGTCATAAACCACATGGATCCACTAGATGTCATTGCATGTGTGTTCTTTTCACTGAACCAATTGGATCCACTAGATGTCATTGCATGTATGTTCCTTTCATAAACAACTTGGATGTATGTTCTGTTCATAAACTAGTAGAGTCACTCCATGAGTGTTCATTTCATAAACCACATGGATCCACTAGATGTCATTGCATGTGTGTTCATTTCATAAACCACATGCATCCACTAGATGTAACTGCATGTGTGTGCTTTTCATTAAACCAATTGGATCCACTAGATGTCATTGCATGTGTGTTCATTTCCTAAACCACATGGATCCACTATATGTCATTCCACGTCTGTTCTTTTCATTAAACAACATGGATGTGTGTTATTTTAATAAACCACTAGATGTCACTTTATGTGCGTTCTTTTCATAAACCACATGGATCCACTAGATGTGATTGCATGTGTGTTCATTTCATAAACGACATGGATCCACTAGATGTCATTGCATGTGTGTTCTTTTCATTAAACTAATTGGATCCACTAGATGTCATTGCATGTGTGTTCTTTTCATAAACCACTTGGATGTATGTTCTGCTCATAAACAAGTAGAGTCACTCCATGAGTGTTTATTTCATAAACCACATGGATCCACTAGATGGAATTACATGTTTGTTCATTTCATAAACCACATGGATCCACTAGATATCATTGCATGTGTGTTCTTTTGATTAAACCAATTGGATCCACTAGATTTCATTAAACAACTTGGATGTGTGTTACTTTCATAAACCACTAGATGTCACTACATGTGTGTTCTTTTCATAAACCACATGGATCCAAAAGATGTCTGTAGCACTACGGTCTGAAAAGACTGTAGCTTCTATGTAACATGCCAATCCCTGGATCAGTTCATTGGCTTACATAGAACATAGATGAATAACAAAGTAACACCGTGCATCATAAAGTATCAAAATGATCTAGAGTATTTAATTATTACAAAGTGCATAGCTCATAGGCTAGCTAAAATAAACAAGTAGCAAACAGAAACATAAACTTATAGTAGAATCCATCTTCAAATTGCCCACAAGTGAACAAGTGTCGAGTGGAGTACCGCGACCTAATACGATCACTCAGAATCGGTATAACCTGCAACATGAAACGTAGCAGCCCCAAAGGGTCAATACATGGAATGTATGGCAAGTAGAGCTAAGTAAGGAGACAATATACCTAGCAACTACATGCTTATTTAGCTAAGTGGGGCTTTCGCTAGCTTGCATTTTCTTAAACAGTTTTACCCTTCTTTTAAATCAAGTTTTATCACAACAACCCATTAAGTTCACCCATCATCTTTTAGTAATTAGAAATTGGAATGAGCGAGAACATGTCATAGCACCCATAATCTAGGAACTCAATCTTCCATTACCGGGGACATGGCTAAGCCCTTAGTTTTACACCCTGCAGGAGTTGCACACTTTACCCATATGACTTGGTCGACCCGCTCGTACCATGACACGCATAATGAGTCATGATAGGGAGAAGCCCAGGAAGAGAAAATTCGGGAAGTACCTCGCCAAGCCCATCCACGCACCGTACCAACGTATCACATTCACTACATCTCTGGATACGAAGAGCTCGGGTCGCCACGACCAACTAAGTCCATCCAGCCACCCATAACTCACTGGCATATGGCTGTACACGTAAGCTACCAAATCAAGACACTAATCATTTCTCAGAAACCTGGGTGGCCATCCACAAGTGAGCTACTCGGGTAAACCATAGACATGGACCGGGCATTCACGAAACAATCAATTACCAATTCCACCCAGAGAGTTCATTGATTAAGTTGTTTTAGTTGAACAAAACATACACAATACCATAGCATGGTGTAGACCCATCCCCGTCTAGATAGCATGTCTAAGCACAACTAGCATACGACGGCTCAACTACAAGTGGCTCCTACCAAGATACATAGGACATAGCATAGCGATAGTAATTCCTACTCATGCATCTACAAGAAAGAAACTACACATGCAGTAGGAAATTAGTAGGACAATTCATGATCAAAATAGCATCTACCTGCCTTGATAGTTGCTGGAGTCGTTCACACACTTGTTGCAATCGCAGACGTTGCACTCCTCGCAATCTATCGATCAAACAAACGCAAACAACATAAACAACCATAAACAAGTGCACAAATGCATGCATGATGATTTAAACATGGATTAGAGATTTAGTTCAGTCCATAGGACTATGTTATATCACATGATGCATGCAGAAGTGTTTTAATGCAAAGTATTTGTTATTCAATTTCAATTGCCAATAGAGGGGTTTTAACTGTTGTAGCTTCTGTACTAGTTGTTGAATTAAATTTGTATCTGAACTGTAATGGATGGAGGGATTTAATACGAACCAATAGCAATTGGATTCACCCTAATCGGAGTTACCGATCTTTTTCTGGGATTTATTTAGTGTTTAAAGGAGTTTAATTAATATAAACAGATCATACTGACAACAAACGAAACTAAGTATAGATCTGAAAACTACGCAAGATTATGAACTCAGGGACATATTACTCAGATTTTTCGGATCTGTAGATTATTTACTAAGAATTTAATGATTTAAAAAGGTCATTAATACTAATTAATTATTCGCCAGTAATTTATACAACAAAACCCTGATCTAAATAGATATTATTAAGCTACATGTAATTATATTCAATTTGATATATTATACGCAAATTTTGGCCAAGGTATGAATTTTCTATGAATTTTTGAAGTTGGATCTATTTTCTGCAATTTAAATTTATTAAACAATTTTCTTTTACTGCATCAGCGCTGAGTCAATGCTGAATGGGTTAAGTGGCGCCACGTGGCGGCACGGTACTGGCCCGTACCGTTTCGATGGGTGGTCTAATTTAGACTGCTGATCGTAGATCAGATGGCCAGGGGACGGGACAACGGCTTACCGGCGGCAGGCGGTGGCGAGGCGGGTGGCGGTCGGCGGAGGTGCTCCAGCGGACGGCGGTGACGGAGAGGTCACGGACGGCGTTTAGCTCCTCGCGGTGGTCCTCCTCGTCTCCTCGGATTTAGTCGTCTCCTCCTCGAACTCCGTTGAACGGCGACTGATCGCGGCAACTCCGGTGGAACTCCGGCGAGGAATTCCCGACGACTGGCTGCGAAAACGAAGGGAAAAAAGGGACTGGGTGAGGGTGCGGTCCGAGGCGAGGGTCGCGGTGCAAAAAGGAGGGAGAGGGTAACACGGAACCGGTCGGTGGCGAGCTCCCGAGGCGGCGGCAGCGGCGGCGGTTCAAGTTCGATTCCCGAGCTCCGGCTAGGGTTTCGGGCGGCTTTCGACAGGAAAAAAGGCGGCGGCGGTGGCTTATATGGGGGGCAAGGCATGGGCAAGGGGGCAGGAAGTTCGGCGCGAATACGGCGCGGCGGCGGTTGCAATATGGGCGGCGGCGGCGGTGTCCGTGTCAGACACGGCGGCGGCGGAGGGTGACAGGCGGGCCAGGGCACGCCCGGGCTGGCGCTGGCGGCTGCTAGTGGGCCGGCCCAGCAGCGGCAGCTGCTGGGCGCTGCGCGGGTGGGGGTGAGTGGCGGATAGGTGGCGGGTTAGGCGGGCTAGCTGGGGCTGGCCGGCCGGGTAGATTAGATTCTTTTTTTTTCTGCTTTCTCTTTCCTTTTTCTTCTTCCCTTCATATCTTTATCATTTGAACTCCAAATGGGTTCAAATTTGTTTTCAGATTTTTCTAAATTTGACTAGATCATTTTAGGCTAGGCTTTAGTAGGACTTTTATATTTTTCCATAATGGTTTTAATTAAATCCTATTTAATTCCCTTTAGAAATAATGTGGCACATAGGATTTGGTTTGTCATAGAATTCAAATTCTTTGCAAGTTTCTTTGTGGATGCAATGCAATGTTCATGAATGACATGCAAATGCAGAATTCTTTTCTAATCCCAATTTCTAAACCTTGGGATGTGACAGACTAACCCCCTTAAGATGAATCTCGTCCCGAGATTCGAAAAGGCTAGCAAAGTTCAGGTGGTGTTATCGAGGCTAACCCCCTTAAGAGAATTGCGCTTGGTATCTCCTTTAGAACCATTGGCTATATTTGACTTCCTTCCTTCCAAGTATGAGCATAATATCCATCTATCAGACCTTGATTCTTCACCTTCCGTTTATGCTATAGCTTTTACCCAGCCAATGAGACCAATATAGACGAGCTAGTGGGAGAAACAATGATTACATGCTCTAGGGTATGAGGGTGGCATGATGTGCTAGCTATCAGTTCTTTCCCAATGAGTTTTCTTTAACCATTTCACTAAGAAGTTCTACATGTAACTCCTCTTATCCATGAATGCTTTGATATGAATTAATAAGATATAGTAGTGCTTGAATTTTACGAGTGAGATGTAAGTATTAACCAGGAACTTACTAGTCATGAAGCCTGGATCGTTGAACACTTCCTTGACATTCACATGATTCACGGTTGCTTTATCGATTGAGTTGGGCTTGGTTCCATCGTTTGCCTCAGGACAGTTGTTAGAATAGTGTCCCATCTTCTTGCATCTGAAGCATTCCACGTTACTGAGATCTCGATTCCCATTGTGATGGTGGCCGTTTCCACCATTGTTGTGTCCATTCCTCCCAGTGTGGTTGTGTCCGTTGCCTCCATGCTTGGGATGTCTGGAGCTTCCATTACCCTCATGGTGATTACGCTTCTCGTGTGATCCTGAGTTGTGATTACCGTTGTACCTCCTCTTGAGTCTTTCAGCTTGGCCCTGCTTTCCTTCCAGAATCCTAGCCTTGTCCATCAGAGTCTGGAAATCGGGTGCATGCACAATAGAAAGCTGGACTGAGAGCTCATCATTCAGACCATCAAGAAACCTCTCTCTCCTCTTAGCATCCGAGTCCACATCATCTGGCGCATAGCGAGATAGGTTAGCGAATTCCTCTATGTATTCAGACACATTGCGGTGACTCTGGCGTAGGCTGCGGAACTCTCTCCGCTTCAAGCTCATAGTTCCAGTAGAGACATGGTGAGTCTTGAATCCTTCTTCAAACATCTCCTAGATCACAGTAGCAATGGGGTGGGTGATCTGAAAAGTATCCCACCAAGAAGCAGCTGGTCCTTCCAACAGATGAGCAGCGAACCTCACCTTCTCAGCATCGGTGCACCCAACTGTCACCAAGTCCTTGCTCACCGAGCGTAGCCAATCTAATGCAATCATTGGCTCAGAAGCAGTAGAGAACTTGATTGGCCTCAACCTCAGAAATCGAGAAAGAGCATCCACCTGTGGAGGCAGATTGTTGTTGTTGTTGTTGTGGTTGTTGTTGTTCATCTATTGAGTCAGAGCTTGCATCAACTGGGTTTGTGCATCCATCCTCTGTTGCATGCCAGGTGGCATGTCATTGGCGCGTCTCGGCGGCATCTGCGGTTCAGCATAGGGAAGTTTAGAAAGAGAGCACTAGGGAAGTAATCCTACCCATAGTTATATGAAGCAATCAATTTACACACAAGCAACAACCATTGCAAACAACACTCAAGACCAAAATAATTTTGTTTTTATGTTCCAGAAGCTTTCTTTAACAGTATTTCATTCATCTACTAGCTTACTTATGTCTACAATTCAATTGGGGGTGATCCTACAATCTTTGTAGCAATGGACATAATCTGTCCAAAAACTAATGTTGTGTTCACGGATTTTTCCGAGCACCTTAAGCTCATCAGGATTTTTAGCCAATTTGTTTTCGTATTCTACAGAAAATTTAGGTCCAGATCCTAGAATATGAGCCCCATCCGAGTTACCAGCAGGGAACTAAAAATCGCGAGGTAAAAAGTATCAGGCAGAAAAGTGCAGAGAGAATTACCACGAATTGATATGTATTTCATTTACTAATCCATTATCTTATCTCACGAAAACTCCTGGAAGTTTATAGTATCAAAATAAGGAACCTAAGGAAGTCAAATCAACTATTACACAAGATTTTTGTAGGATATATTGCTAAACTTAACGATATCCTAGCGAAGTCTACTTGGTGCCTAAATCCTTCTTCTTGAAGCAACAAGGAAACTCCGGGAACTTGGTGCACTTGCGCTTCTTCTTTCCACAAGAGGTTGGGGTATACTCCTCTTCCGAATCCTCATCACTTGTGGCTCCAATCTCCCTCTCCATGGGTTCTTCCTCCAGTGCATTGGCTTCAGCTTCATCACCTCCTTCGTCATCGTCGTCATCATCACTATCATCGTCATCGTCATCATCGTTGGGATTGTTGAGTTGAGCTCAGAGTCCAGCGATGATGGCGTCCTTGGTCTTAATGATGTCTTCCTTCGCTTTGACAGTGGCCCGGGCTTGATAGTACTTCTCCATCATCTCTTGTAGCGCTTCCTCCATCCAGACGACTTGTATCTCCAAATCCTCCATTTGCTTTGGAAAGCATCCCATCTCATTCCTATCTCCAAGTGTGACCATGGCGTCTCCATCTCCATTGCGCTTCCCAAACTCGAGAAAGATGCAATTCTCATTCAGCTTTTTTTGGTGAGTATTGCACATACGAGACAGCGCATCGTGCATGAAAATATCCACTCCTTCCCAATTGTGGTACACTCCTCCATAGCACGTTTTTTCGGAGTCCTTCACCGATGGATCCCTGACAATGATGGTATGGATCTCCATGCGTGCATCTCCACCATCTTGGGGGTTCACCCTCCTTCATTTGAACATGGGCTGAGGCGAGCGTAGTAACATGGCAAGCCTTCCCAATTTCTTCCCAAAGATCTTGTCGGACTTCTCTCCAGCATGCTCCACATGAGTGAACTCTCCCATCTAGACATGTAAAGGAAGAAGTGATATTAGCATTGATAAGAAGTACTAGACAGAAATACTGAGAAGGAATAGAAAGTGTTTGGTTAAATTCCTAATCTAGTTCTAGGTCACGATCCTACAGTCATCACACGTGCTCTGATACCATCTGTAGCACTACGGTCTGAAAATACTATAGCTTCTATGCAACATGCCAATCCCTGAATCGGTTTATTAGCTTACATAGAACATAGATGAATAATAAAGTAACACCTTGCATCATAAAGTATCAAAATGATCCAGAGTATTCAATTATTACAAAGTGCATAGCTCATAGGACAGCTCAAATAAACAAGTAGCAAACGGAAACGTAAACTTATAGTAGACTCCATCTTCAAATTGCCCACAAGTGAACAAGTGTCGAGTGGAGTACCACGACCTAATACGATCACTCAGAATCAGTATAACCTGCAACATGAAACGTAGCAGCACCGAAGGGTCAATACATGGAATGTATGGCAACTAGAGCTAAGTAAGGAGACAATATACCTAGCAACTACATGCTTATTTGGCTCAGTGGGGCTTTGGCTAGCTTGCATTTTCTTAAACAGTGTTACCCTACTTTTAAACCAAGTTTGATCACAACAACCCATTAAGTTCACCCATCATCTTTTAGTAATTAGAAATTGGAATGAGCGAGAACATGTCATAGCACCCATAATCCAGCAACTCAATTTTCCATTATCAGGGGCACGACTAAGCACTTCGTTTTACACCCTGTAGGGGTTGCACACTTTACCCATATGACTTGGTCGACCCGCTCGTACCATGACACGTATATTGAGTCATGATAGGGAGAAGCCCAAGAAGAGACAATTCGGGAAGTAACTCCCTAAGCCCATCCATGCACCGTACCAACCTATCACATTCACTACATCTTTGGATATGAAGAGCTCGGGTCTCCACGACCTACTAAGTCCATCCAGCCACCCATAACTCATAGGCATATGGCTGTACACGTAAGCTACCAAATCAAGACACTAATTATTTCTCAGAAACCTGGGTGGCCATCCACAAGTGAGCTACTCGGGTAAACCATAGACATAGACCCGACATTCACAAACCAATCAATTACCAATTCCATCCAGAGAGTTCATTGATTAAGTTGTTTTAGTTGAACAAAACATACACAATACCATAGCATGGTGTAGACCCATCCTCGTCTAGATAGCATGGCTAAGCACAACTAGCATACGGAGGCTCAACTACAAGTGGCTCCTACCAAGATACATAGGACATAGCATAGCGATAGTAATTCCTACTCATGCATCTACAAGAAATACACTACACATGCAGTAGGAAATTAGTAGGACAATTCATGATCAAAATAGCATCTACTTGTCTTGATAAATGCTGGAGTCGTTCACACACTGGTTGCAATCGCATACGTTTCACTCCTCGCAATCTATCGATCAAACAAACGCAAACAACCATAAACAAGTGCACAAATGCATGCATGACGATTTAAACATGGATTAGAGATTTAGTTCAGTCCATAGGACAATGTTATATCACATGATGCATGATTAAGTGTTTTAATGTAGTAAAGTATTTGTTATTCAATTTCAATTGCCAATAGAGGGGTTTTAACTTAACTGTTGTAGCTTCTATACTAGTTGTCAAATTAAATTTGTATCTGAACTGTAATGGATAGAGGTCTTTAATACGAACCAATAGCAATTGGATTAACCCTAATTGGAGTTATAGATCCTTTTCTAGGATTTATTTGGTGTTTAAAGGAGTTTAATTAATCTAAACAGATCATACTGACAATAAACGAAACTAAGTAGAGATCTGAAACTATGCAAGATTATGAACTCAGTGACATATAACTCATTTTTCGGATCTGTAGATTATTTACTAAGAATTTAATGATTTAAAAATGTCATTAATACTAATTAATTATTCGCCGGTAATCTACACATAAAACCCAGATCTAAACATATATTATTAAACTACATGTTGTTATCTTCAATTTGATATATTATACACAAATTTTGGCCAAGGTATGAATTTTCTATGAATTTTTGAAGTTGGATCTATTTTCTGCAATTTAAATTTATTAAACAATTTTCTTTTACCGCGTCAGCGCTCAGTCAACGCTGACTGGGTTAAGTGGCGCCATGTGGCGGCACGGTACTGGCCCGTACCTTTGCGGTGGGGGGTCCAATCTAGACCGCCGATCGCAGATCGGACGGCCAAGGGACGGGACGGCGGCATACCGGCGGTGGCGTTCGGCGGCAGGCGGTTGCAAGGCGGGTGGCAGTCGGCGGCGGTGCTCCGGCAGACGGCGTTCAGCTCCTCGCGGTGGTCCTCCTTGTCTCCTCAGATTCAGACATCTCCTCCTCGAACTTCGGTGAACGGCGACTGATCGCGGCAACTCCGGCAGAACTCCGGTGAGGAATTCCCGACGATTGGCTGTGAAAACGAAGGGGAAAAAGGGACTGGGTGAGGGTGCAGTTCGAGGCGAGTGTCGCGGTTCAAAAACGAGGGAGAGGGGAACTCGGAACCGGTCGGCGGCGAGCTCCCGAGGCGGCGGCAGCGGTGGCGGTTCGAGTTTGATTCCCGAGCTCCGACTAGGGTTCTGGGCGATTTCTAAGGGGAAAAAGGCAGCGGCGGCTTATATGGGGGGCGATGCGTGGGCGAGGGGGCAGGGAGTTTGGTGTGGATAAGGCGCGGCGGCAGCTGCGATACGGGCGGCGGCGGCGACGGAGGGTGACATGCGGGCAGGGAGCGCGGGGGCTAGCACTGGCGGCTGCAAGTGGCCCGGCCTAGCAGCGGCAGCTGCTGCGCGCTGCGCGGGTGGGGGGTGAGTGGCGGATAGGCGGCGGGTTAGGCGGGCTGGCTGGGGCTAGCCGGCCGGGTAGGTTAGATTTTTTTTCTGCTTTCTTTTTCCTTTTTCTTCTTCCCTTCATATGTTTTTCATTTGAACTCCAAATGGGTTCAAATTTGTTTTCAAATTTTTCTAAATTTGAGTATATCATTTTAGGCTAGGCTTTAGTAGGACTTTTAGATTTTTCCATAATGGTTTTAATTAAAGGCTATTTAATTCCCTTTAGGAATAATGTGGCACATAGGGTTTTGTTTGTTATAGAATTCGAATTATTTGCAAGTTTCTTTATGGAGCAATGCAATGTTCTTGAATGACATGCAAATGCAGAATTTTATTTCTAATCCCAATTTCTAAACCTTGGGATGTGACAATGTCATTGCATGTGTGTTCATATCATAAACCACATGGATCCACTAGATGTTATTGCATGTGTGTTCTTTTCATTAAACGAATTGGATCCACTAGATGTCATTGTATGTGTGTTCATTTCATAAACCACATGGATCCACTATATGTCATTCCACGCATGTTATTTTAATTAAACAACTTGGATGTGTGTTATTTTAATAAACTACTAGATGTCACTTCATGTCGTTCTTTTCATAAACCACATGGGTCCACTAGATGTCATTGCATGTGTGTTCATTTCATAAACCAGATCAATCCACTAGATGTCATTGCATGTGTGTTCTTTTCATTAAACCAATTGGATCCACTAGATGTCATTGCATGTGTGTTCATTTCATAAACCACATGGATCCACTAGATATCATTCCACGTGTGTTCTTTTCATTAAACAACTTGGATGTGTGTTATGTTCATAAACCACTAGATGTCACTGCCTGTGTGTTCATTTCATAAACCACATCGATCCACTAGATGTCATTACATGTGTGTTCTTTTCATTAAACCAATTGGATCCACTAGATGTCATTGCATGTGTGTTCTTTTCATAAACCACTTGGATGTGTGTTCTGTTCATAAACCAGTAGAGTCACTCCATTAGTGTTCATTTCATAAACAACATTGATCCACTAGATATCATTGCATGTGTGTTATTTTCATTAAACCAATTGGATCCACTACATGTCATTGCATGTGTGTTCATTTCATAAACCACTTGGATGTGTGTTCTTTTCATAAACAAGTAGAGTAACTCCATGAGTATTCATTTCCTAAACCACATGGCTCCACTAGATGTCATTGCATGTGTGTTATTTTCATTAAACAACTTGGATGTGCATAAACCACTAGATGTCACTAGATGTGTGTTATTTCCATAAACCACATGGATCCACTAGATGTCATTGCATGTGTGTTCATTTAATAAACCACATGCATTCACTAGATGTCATTGCATGTGTGTGGTTTTCATTAAACCAATTGGATCCACTACATCATTGCATGTGTGTTCATTTCATAAACCACATGGATCCACTAGATGGCATTGCATGTGTGCTATTTTCATAAAACAACTGGGATATGTGTTATTTTAATAAACAACTAGAAGTCACCGCATGTGTGTTCTTTTCCTAAACCACATGGATCCACTAAAGTTCATTGCATGAGTGTTCATTTCATAAACCACATGGATCCACTAGATGTCATTGCATGTGTTTTCTTTTCATTGAACCAATTGGATCCACTAGATTTCATTACATGTGTGTTCTTTCCATAAACCACTTGGATGTATGTTCTGCTCATAAACTAGTAGAGTCACTTCATGAGTTTTCATTTCATAAACCACATGGATCCACTAGATGTCATTACATGTTTTTTCATTTCATAAACCACATGCATCCACTAGATGTTATTGCATGTGTGTTCTTTTCATTAAACCAATTGGATCCACTAGATGTCATTGCATGTGTGTTCATTTCATAAACCACATTGGATCCACTAGATGCCATTGCATGTGTGTTCATGTCATAAACCACATGGATCCACTAGATGTCATTGCATGTGTGTTATTTTCATTAAACAACTTGGATATGTTTTATTTTCATAAACCACTAGATGTCACTGCATGTGTGTTCTTTTCATAAACCACATTGATCCACTAGATATCATTGCATGTGTGTTCTTTTCATTAAAACAATTGGATCCTTTAGATTTCATTGCACGTGTGTTCATTTAATAACCACATGGATGTGTGTTGTGTTCACAAACCAGTAGAGTCACTCGATGAGTGTTCATTTCATAAACCACATGGATCCACTACATGTCATTACATGTGTGTTCATTTGATAAACCACATGGATCCACTACATGTCATTGCATGTGTGTTCTTTTCATTGAACCAATTGGATCCACTAGATGTCATTGCATGTATGTTCTTTTCATAAACTAGTAGAGTCACTCCATGAGTGTTCGTTTCATAAACCACATGGATCCACTAGATGTCATTCCATGTGTGTTCCTTTCATTAAACCAATTGGATCCACTAGATGTCATTAAACAACTTAGATGTGTGTTATTTTCATAAACCACTAGATGTCACTTCACGTGTGTTCTTTTCATAAACCACATGGATCCACTAGATGTCATTGCATGTGTGTTCATTTCATAAACCAGATCGATCCACTAGATGTCATTGCATGTGTGTTCTTTTCATTAAACCAATTGGATCCACTAGATGTCATTGCATGTGTGTTCGTTTCATAAACCACATGGATCCACTAGATGTCATTGCATGTGTGTTATTTTCATTAAACAACTTGGATATGTGTTATTTTCATAAACCACTAGATGTCACTGCATGTGTGTTCTTTTCATAAACCACATGGATCCACTAGATATCATTGCATGTGTGTTCATTTCATAAACCACATGGATCCACTAGGTATCATTGCATGTGTGTTCTTTTCAATAAAACAATTGGATCCTTTAGATTTCATTGCATGTGCGTTCATTTAATAACCACATGGATGTTTGTTCTTTTCATAAACCTGTAGAGTCACTCCGTGAGTGTTCATTTCATAAACCACATGGATCCACTACATGTCATTACATGTGTGTTCTTTTCATTAGACAGACTCGGTCCACTAGAGTCATTGCATGTGTGTTCATTTCACAAACCACTTGGATGTGTGTTCTTTTCATAAACCAGTAGAGTAACTCCATGATTGTTCATTTCATAAACCACATGGATCCACTAGATGTCATTGCATGTGTGTTCTTTTCATTAAACAACTTGGATGTGTGTTATTTTCATAAACCACTAGATGTCACTGCCTGTGTGTTCATTTCATAAACCACATCGATCCACTAGATGTCATTACATGTGTGTTCTTTTCATTAAACCAATTGGATCCACTAGATGTCATTGCATGTGTGTTGATTTCATAAACCACTTGGATGTGTGTTCTTTTCATAAACTAGTAGAGTAACTCCACGAGTATTCATTTCATAAACCACATGGATCCACTCGCTGTCATTGCATGTGTGTTATTTTCATTAAACCAATTGGATCCACTACATGTCATTGCATGTGTGTTCATTTCATAAACCACTTGGATGTGTGTTCTTTTCATAAACAAGTAGAGTAACTCCATGAGTATTCATTTCATAAACCACATGGCTCCACTAGATGTCATTGCATGTGTGTTCTTTTCCTTAAACAACTTGGATGTGCATAAACCACTAGATGTCACTAGATGTGTGTTATTTTCATAAACCACATGGATCCACTAGATGTCATTGCATGTGTGTTCATTTAATAAACCACATGCATTCACTAGATGTCATTGCATGTGTGTGGTTTTCATTAAACCAATTGGATCCACTACATCATTGCATGTGTGTTCATTTCATAAACCACATGGATCCACTAGATGGCATTGCATGTGTGCTATTTTCATAAAACAACTGGGATATGTGTTATTTTAATAAACAACTAGAAGTCACCGCATGTGTGTTCTTTTCCTAAACCACATGGATCCACTAAAGTTCATTGCATGAGTGTTCATTTCATAAACCACATGGATCCACTAGATGTCATTGCATGTGTTTTCTTTTCATTGAACCAATTGGATCCACTAGATTTCATTACATGTGTGTTCTTTCCATAAACCACTTGGATGTATGTTCTGCTCATAAACTAGTAGAGTCACTTCATGAGTTTTCATTTCATAAACCACATGGATCCACTAGATGTCATTACATGTTTTTTCATTTCATAAACCACATGCATCCACTAGATGTTATTGCATGTGTGTTCTTTTCATTAAACCAATTGGATCCACTAGATGTCATTGCATGTGTGTTCATTTCATAAACCACATTGGATCCACTAGATGCCATTGCATGTGTGTTCATGTCATAAACCACATGGATCCACTAGATGTCATTGCATGTGTGTTATTTTCATTAAACAACTTGGATATGTTTTATTTTCATAAACCACTAGATGTCACTGCATGTGTGTTCTTTTCATAAACCACATTGATCCACTAGATATCATTGCATGTGTGTTCTTTTCATTAAAACAATTGGATCCTTTAGATTTCATTGCACGTGTGTTCATTTAATAACCACATGGATGTGTGTTGTGTTCACAAACTAGTAGAGTCACTCGATGAGTGTTCATTTCATAAACCACATGGATCCACTACATGTCATTACATGTGTGTTCATTTGATAAACCACATGGATCCACTACATGTCATTGCATGTGTGTTCTTTTCATTGAACCAATTGGATCCACTAGATGTCATTGCATGTATGTTCTTTTCATAAACTAGTAGACTCACTCCATGAGTGTTCGTTTCATAAACCACATGGATCCACTAGATGTCATTGCATGTGTGTTCCTTTCATTAAACCAATTGGATCCACTAGATGTCATTAAACAACTTAGATGTGTGTTATTTTCATAAACCACTAGATGTCACTTCACGTGTGTTCTTTTCATAAACCACATGGATCCACTAGATGTCATTGCATGTGTGTTCATTTCATAAACCAGATCGATCCACTAGATGTCATTGCATGTGTGTTCTTTTCATTAAACCAATTGGATCCACTAGATGTCATTGCATGTGTGTTCGTTTCATAAACCACATGGATCCACTAGATGTCATTGCATGTGTGTTATTTTCATTAAACAACTTGGATATGTGTTATTTTAATAAACCACTAGATGTCACTGCATGTGTGTTCTTTTCATAAACCACATGGATCCACTAGATATCATTGCATGTGTGTTCATTTCATAAACCACATGGATCCACTAGGTATCATTGCATGTGTGTTCTTTTCAATAAAACAATTGGATCCTTTAGATTTCATTGCATGTGCGTTCATTTAATAACCACATGGATGTTTGTTCTTTTCATAAACCTGTAGAGTCACTCCATGAGTGTTCATTTCATAAACCACATGGATCCACTACATGTCATTACATGTGTGTTCTTTTCATTACACACACTCGGTCCACTAGAGTCATTGCATGTGTGTTCATTTCACAAACCACTTGGATGTGTGTTCTTTTCATAAACCAGTAGAGTAACTCCATGATTGTTCATTTCATAAACCACATGGATCCACTAGATGTCATTGCATGTGTGTTCTTTTCATTAAACAACTTGGATGTGTGTTATTTTCATAAACCACTAGATGTCACTGCCTGTGTGTTCATTTCATAAACCACATCGATCCACTAGATGTCATTACATGTGTGTTCTTTTCATTAAACCAATTGGATCCACTAGATGTCATTGCACCTGTGTTGATTTCATAAACCACTTGGATGCGTGTTATTTTCATAAACTAGTAGATGTCACTTCATGTGTGCTAATTTAATAAACCACATGGATCCACTAGATGTCATTGCATGTGTGTTCATTTCATAAACCACATGGATCCACTAGATGTCATTGCATGTGTGTTCTTTTCATTGAACCAATTGGATCCACTAGATGTCATTGCATGTATGTTCTGCTCATAAACTAGTAGAGTCACTCCATGAGTGTTCATTTCATAAACCACATGGATCCACTAGATGTCATTGCATGTGTGTTCATTTCATAAACCACATGCATCCACTAGATGTCATTGCATGTGTATGCTTTTCATTAGACCAATTGGATCCACTAGATGTCATTAAACAACTTGGATGTGTGTTATTTTCATAAACCACTAGATGTCACTGCATGTGTGTTATTTTCATAAACAACATGGATCCACAAGATGTCATCGCATGTGTGTTCATTTCATAAACCACGTGGACCCACTAGAGGTCATTGCATGTGTGTTCTTTTCATTAAACCAATTGGATCCACTAGATGTCATTGCATGTGTGTTCATTTCATAAACCACATGGATCCACTAGATGTCATTCCACACTTGTTCTTTTCATTAAACAACTTGGATGTGTGTTATTTTCATAAACCAGTAGATGTCATTGCATGTGTGTTCATTTCATAAACCACTTGGATGTGTGGTCTTTTCATAAACCAGTAGAGTAACTCCATGAGTGGTCATTTCATAAACTGTGGGCTCCCCGGATTATTCATCCGAGAAATCCCTATTATGCATACATCCACGTTCCCATGATCAGTGAGCCGTGGAACATAACCGACAGGTAACATTACAACATCCGGAACATAACGAGTTACAAGACTTACATAAATGCCATTATGGCTACATCATCATTAGCAGTGGAACATCGCCAAACGCAGAGCCCAATCGTGCCTCAATTTACAGGCAGCTGACTGGGAAGACGGCCTAGCTCGCTGGACGTCACCTGGATCTTCCGAGGTCGAACCACTGAAAGTCTGGCCAAGTAAATAGCCAGGGACACAGCCGTGAGTACATTGAATGTACTCGCAAACCACCAAAATAAGTGAACGAAAGGGAATGCAATTCTCGATGTGGCGAGATAGCTCTATCTGGGGTTGCTTTTGAAAAGCCTAAACTAACTTTTGAAGTTAGGGCATCTCCATATCTTTGTTGAAAAAGAGGGTTAAAAACATGCTTCTGTTTTGTAAATCAAGACATCTCCATATCTTTGTTGAAAAAGAGTTTTGAAAACAGTTTTGTAGTAAAAACCCTTTTTAAACATGTCAGACCCCTCGGGTCTAAACAAAGCCTCCGAACTCGGGTTCCCCCGGAACCTTTGTCCTCAAAGTACTTGTTTCCCAAACAAGCACAGTTTGGGTACTCCTAGCCAACACCTTTACATCCATCCTTGACCGTGGACACGGCTATTCGAATAGGTTATACTCTGTAGAGTTTGCGCACTTTACCCACAAGAATCAATACATCCGCCGGGATACAACCACGGCCCACTACCACTGTAGATGGGGGTCCGAATAATCAAACCTAACCTTTCGCTTGTCAACCCTTTAAAGGCATGCTTTTCCTCTTGGGTCTGTTCTCCCCGGCAACGAGTATGTGGCTCCCAGCCATAGTCCTTCCTTCCGTACACGCGCATACCCAAGCCGCAACTTGGTGTATACCTTAAAACTGGAGACTCCACTTCCTTCCATACTACCTAAGTCATACCGTCCGCGGGAGACCCAATTGTTACACCGGTTTCCTGTCAGTTCAGGTTTACGCTTGCCGAAACAAGCAACAAGCTGCAGATCCTGGTGGCGCCTGCCCGGACTTCTAGGGATCTCTCCCTATAAGCATGGTAGAAATTGCCTCGGCTAATGCGGACAAACTACGAGTTAAGCCCCATTACCTGGGGTAATGTGGTTGTGCGGATAAAATTGTTCCAGTAAAGGCGTAGAACATCCCATCACATTCTCCTGTTTCATCTTCACCCTTTCTTTTGTTAAAAACCTCCACTAGGAACGATGCCTCTTCCCAGGGTTTTACAAAAGCCGTTTTGAAACATACATAGTGGGGAAAATCCCAAAACAGTTTATTTTCTCAAAATCGGGGTTTCCAAGGAGGTAGGATGCTAACCATCGTACTCTGGGTCTAAAGGGGATAAAATAATAGGTTCAATGGGGTGGTGCCCCGAAGGACACGAACTCATAACTTGGAGGATCCAAGTTACTCTCGCAGTATTTATAAAACAAGACATGCAGATAGATAATGCAATTTATAAAGAGGGTACAAAACAGGTAAAAGAGAGTAGGACATATATTAGAGTTCAGGAATGGTGGCTTTCCTGTGATCAGCAAATAAGTCCCTGGACTTCTTCAGATGACCCCGAATACCAAAATATATAATAATAAGAAGTGCTTTGCTTCTTGTCATCAGACACTCACACTATCGTCCTCATCGGGTACACATGCAAACAGACAATTCCACATTCAATACAAGGCATACAAGCATCAAACCATACAGCAAAAAATCGTAAAGAGTACTACTGGACTATGGAGGTTTTGGAGAAATTGGGTATAAGTGGTGGAATTTACTAGATGGTCATTGTAGTGTTTCTCTCTTGCAAGATAGTTGTCAAGGCTAAATATCATGAACTTGGATTAGGGTTCTGTGGTTAGTAGGATACCAATGTGCAAAATTGATATCCTCAGATAGGTCTTGTCAAGACAAAACCAATACAAGTGGTTTCACTTGACTATCAGCTTTCTAGATTTAATTACGATTTTTAAAGTGGCTTAAACTCTAGTTTGAGGAAATAAATCACCAGAAAGGTTCTGGAGTTACAAAAATTATTTCCTTGGAATGTTTGGTAGTATTCGCTGTACTGAACCACCTAGAGTTGGAATCAAGTCAAAAGAATTACCAGAATGCCCTCAGGAAATTCCCAAAGACAGTTTTGTTTAGTTTTTCTCTTTTTCACCAGATTAATTCTACAGATGCTGTTGAGCTGGTTCCAATGCAATGTGATAGGTATTTAAAATACCTTTCTTTAAAAATTGGATTCACTCATTTTGGAGCTGTCAAACTCCTGGAGTGATTTAATTAGTGAAAATACCCATTACAAAAGTATTTAAATCACTAAAATTCAGCCATAGCTCAATAAATTCTGAGCTGCTAGGGTTTGATAGATATTGGTATTATTGTTGGAGATATGCCCAAGAGGCAATAATAAAAGTGGTTATTATTATATCTTTGTGTTTATGATGAATGTTTACATCCCATGCTATAATTGTATTATTAGGAAACACTAATACTTGTGTGTTTTGTAAACATAAGAGAGTCCCTAGTAAGCCTCTTGTTGAACTAGCTTGTTGATTAATTGATGATCATGGTTTCCTGATCATGGACATTGGACGTGATTAATAACAAGGTTATATCATTAGGAGAATGATGTGATGGACACACACCCATAGTAAGCGAAGCATAAGATCAAGTCATTAAGTTCGTATTGCTATAAGCTTTTAAATGCATAGTAACCTAATCCTTCGACCATGAGGTTGTGTTAATCACCATCACCAGATGGGTACTTTGATGAAATCAAACATCGCTTCGTAATTGGGTGGTCATAAAGGTGTCGTTGAGTATTCTAAAAGTATGTGTTGAAGCGCATGGACCAAGATTGGGATTTGTCCATCCAGATGACGGATAATGTCATCTAGTTAGCTTGCAAGCATGTGACTGGGTCACAAGGGATGACATAACATGAAACGAGTAAAGAATACTTATTAGTAACAAGGTAGAACTAGGTACGGAGATACCGACGATCAAACCTCGGATATGTATAGTATCGCGTGACAAAGGGAATTGGTTTCATATGTAAATGGTTCTATCGATCACGAAGTCATCGTTGAGTATGTGGGAGCCATTATGGATCTCCAGGTCCCGCTGATGGTTATTGATAGGAGATGTGTCTCTGTCATGTCTACATATTCACGAACCGTAGGGTGACACACTTAAGGTTCGAAGTTGTTTTAAGTAGATATGGAATGTGCGTTGGAGACCGAATGTTGTTCGGAGTCTCGGAATGGATCCGGGACATCACAGGGAGATCCGAAATTGTCCGGAGAATAAGATTCATATATTGGGGATCATTTTCTGAGTTAGGAAATGTTCCGGAGTATTTGTATGAGGATTCTAGAAGGTTTCGGAATGTTCCGGAAGGTTCTAGAAGGTTTCTTGGAGTTTGCTTGAAAACCAAGGAAGGGATCAAGGAGTCCTGGTGGGTCAAGACAAGGAGTCGTGGGGGAGGAGGACTCCTCCCCCTCCCCGATCCGCCGGCCAAGGAGGTGGGGAGTCCTACTAGGACTCCCCCTCCCAAGGCGCCCTCCCTCCTTTAAATAGAAGGGGGGGCGCCACCCCTTGCCCCTCCTCCATAACACCAAATCTTCGCCGCCTCTCTCCTCCTCCTTTCTTCTGCACAGGCATAGGCGAAGCCCTGCAGAATTCTCTACTCCACCACCACCACCACGCCGTCGTGCTGCTGTGATTCCGTGGAGAAGATCTACTACCTCCGCTGCTCGCTGGAACAAGGAGAGGAAGGTCTGCTTCGACTCCGCACGTGTGACCAACTGCGGAAGCGCTGCCGGAACGCGGCGCCGGAAGGATCGTCCACACGATCTTGAGATCGGCAAGTGATCGACTACATCAACCACGAGATCTAATCTCGTAACGCTTTCGGATCTACAAGGGTTAGTATCGATCTATCTCGTTGCTCATGTCTAATAGATTAGATCTTGGCTTTTATCTAGATTAGATATGGGTTTTGTTCGTTCTTGCGGTAGAAATTTTTTGTTTTCCATGCTACGAACCCATAAGTGGTATCAGAGCCGTATCTATGCGTAGATCTGTTGCATGAGTAGAACACAATGTTTTGTGGGCGTTGATGCTTTTGTTGTCGGTGTCTTAGCATGTACTTTGCATCTTGCGGCATGATGGGATGAAGCGGCTCGGGCTAACATTACATGTCATCGCACATGAGACTTGCTCCACGCTTGACGTGCAACTTGCTTTGCACAAGTGGCTTTGTGGGTGTCTGTCTCTCCCACCATAGTTAAGATTCAATTTACAATGAGCATCTGACAACACTTGTATCAATGTTGTGGTTCTTGTTCGTAGGTATGATCGGTCTTATGCGAAAGCCCCAAACCACGTAAAACATGCAAAGAAAATTAGAGGCGTCTAACTTGTTTTTGCAGGGGTTTTGTGATGTGATATGGCCATCATGTGATTATGATTGTATTTGATGTATGCAATGATCCTTGTTGTAATATGGCAACTGGCAGGAGCCTAATGGTTGTCTTTAATTCTGTTAAGACCTACGTGCCTATTCATCTTGTAATAGCTTTATTCCAAGTAGTTGTAATAGTTACTAGTGATGATGGACAACCATGAAGCGGTGCCACTGACCTTGATGCAATGCTGGTGATGATGGAGATCATGTTCGTGCTTTGGAGATGGAGATCAAAGGCGCAAGAAGAAATGGCCATATCATATCACACTTATTATGAATTGCCTGTGATGTTAATCCTTTATGCATCTTGTATTGCTTAGATCGCGACGGTAGCATTATAAGATGATCCCTCTCACTAAATATCAAGTAATAAAGTGTTCGTCCTTAGTTGGCACCGTTGCTAAGACTCGTCGTTTCGAAGCATCTCGTGATGATCGGATGTGATAGATTCTATGTGTGCATACAACGGGTGCAAGCCAGATTTGCACATGCGGAAACTAAGGTTAATCTTGACGAGCCTAGCATGTACAGACATGGTCTCGGAACACAGAATACCGAAAAGTAGAGCATGAGTCATATAAATGATATGATGAACATGAAGATTGTTCGTCGATGAAACTACATCTTCTCTCGTGAAGATCGGACTTGGTGTAGTGGACTTGGTTCGTGTAATCACTAAAACAATGTGAGGGATGTTGTTTTGAGTGGGAGTTCACCTAGTTAATTTAAGAATTAAATTTGAACTCAATTCATCATAAACTTAGTCTAAACTACTTGCAAATTTGTTATAGATTATGGCGACCCCCTCCATCAATTTCAATGCGTTCCTAGAGAAAGAAAAGCTTAAGAACAATGGAAGAAATTTCACGGACTGGTTCCGTGGACTGAAGATCGTCCTCAGGGCTGGTCAGTTGACCTATGTGCTCGAAGCACCGCTAGGTGACCCACCTGCAGAAGATGCCACCGATGACGTAAAGAATGTTTACGCCACTCGGAAAAATCATTACTCCACAGTTCAGTGTGCCATCTTGTACGGTTTAGAAGCAGAGCTCCAGAAGCGTTTTGAGCACCACGACCCGTTCGAGATCATTAAGGAGCTCAGGCTAAT
Source organism: Avena eriantha (assembly GCA_910589775.1). NCBI lineage: Eukaryota > Viridiplantae > Streptophyta > Magnoliopsida > Poales > Poaceae > Avena > Avena eriantha. The sequence continues at coordinate 354,512,302 of OU342742.1, read as the reverse complement.
TTTTGAGACTCGTGCGGCCATGGAGAGCTATGAGGCCTCCAAAAAGTTCTTTAACTGTAAGATGGAAGAGGGAAACTCCATTAGCGAGCACGTACTCACCATGTCTGGGTACGCAAACAAGCTCCAAGAATTGGGGATATCGATTCCTAATGAGTTGGGGATTCACCGTCTCCTCCAATCACTGCCACCGAGTTATAAGAACTTTGTGATGAACTACAATATGCACTTCATGAACAAGATGTTTCCTGAACTATCGTCCATGCTGAAAACTGCAGAAGTGGAGATCAAAAAGGAGCACCAAGTGTTGATGGTCAATAAGACCACCAATTTCAAGAGACAGGGCAAGCATAAGAACAAGGGCAACTTCAAGAAGGACGGCAAGAAAGCTGCCGCACCTGCTAAGAAGCCCAAGGCTGGTCCTAAGCCTGAAACTGAGTGCTTCTACTGCAAGGGTGCTGGTCACTGGAAGCGTAACTGCCCCAAGTACCTGGCGGATCTAAAGAATGGCAACATCAAGAAGAAAGGTATATTTGATATATATGTTATGGATGTGTATCTTACTAGTAATCGTAGTAGTGACTGGGTATTTGATACTCGTTCGGTTGCTCATATTTGTAACTCGAAACAGGAGCTACGGAATAAGCGAAGACTAGCAAGAGACGAGGTGACGATGCATGTTGGAAATGGCTCCAAGGTTGATGTGATCGCCGTCAGCACGCTCCCTCTACATCTACCTTCGGGATTAGTTTTAAATTTGAATAATTGTTATTTGGTGCCTGCGTTAAGCATGAACATTATATCTGGATCCTGTTTAATGCGAGACGGTTACTCTTTTAAGTCCGAGAATAAAGGTTGTTCGATTTATATGAGTAATATCTTTTATGGTTATGCACCTGAGATGAATGGTTTATTCTTACTAAATCTCGATAGTAGTGATACACATGTTCACAACATAGATGCTAAACGAACAAAATTGAATGATAATTCTACATACATGTGGCACTGTCGTCTTGGTCACATTGGAGTGAAGCGTATGAAGAAACTCCATTCTGATGGACTTCTTGAATCACTTGATTTTGAATCACTTGAAAGATGCGAAGCATGTCTAATGGGAAAAATGACTAAGACTCCATTCTCTGGCACAATGGAGCGAGCTACAGACTTATTGGAAATAATACATACCGATGTGTGCGGTCCAATGAGTGTAGCATCGCGTGGTGGATATCGTTATGTTCTCACTTTCACGGATGACTTAAGTAGATATGGGTATGTCTACTTTATGAAACATAAGTCCGAAACTTTCGAGAAGTTTAAGGAATTTCAAAGTGAAGTGGAAAATCATCGTAACAAGAAGATTAAGTTTCTGCGTTCTGACCGCGGAGGTGAATACCTGAGTTATGAGTTTGGCATGAATTTAAAGAAATGTGGAATACTTTCGCAGTTGACACCGCCGGGAACACCACAGCGTAATGGTGCGTCCGAACATCGTAATCGAACTCTCTTAGATATGGTTCGATCTATGATGTCTCTTATAGATTTACCGCTATCGTTTTGGGGCTATGCATTAGAGACAACCGCATTCACTTTAAATAGGGCACCATCTAAATCCATTGAAACGACACCGTACGAATTGTGGTTTGGTAAGAAACCTAAGTTGTCGTTCCTTAAAGTTTGGGGTTGCGAAGCATATGTAAAGAAGTTACAGCCTGATAAGCTTGCACCCAAAGCGGAGAAATGCGTCTTCATAGGATACCCTAAAGAAACAATTGGGTATACCTTCTATCATAGATCTGAAGGCAAAGTTTTCGTTGCCAAGAATGGATCCTTTCTTGAGGAGTTTCTCTCGAAGGAAGTGACTGGAAGGAAAGTAGAACTCGATGAGGTTATTGAACCTTCTCTCGGATTTGAGAGTAGCGCTGCACCGGAAGATGTTTTTGTGCCGCCTGCACCAATTGGAGAGGAAGCTAATGATAATGATCATAAAACTTCAAACGAAGTTGCTGCTGAACCACGCAGGTCAACGAGGGTTCGTACCACTCCTGATTGGTTTGACTCTGCCTTGAACGTCATGTTGGTGGACAACGCTGATGACCCTACGATGTATGAAGAAGCTATGGTGAGCCCAGATTCCGACAAATGGCTAGAAGCCATGAAATCCGAAATGGGATCCATGTACGAAAACCAAGTGTGGACTTTGGTGGACTTACCGGATGGCCGTAAGGCTGTCGAGAACAAATGGATTTTCAAGAGAAAAACAGATGCTGATGGTAATGTTACCATCTATAAAGCTCGACTTGTTGCAAAAGGGTTCCGACAAATTCAAGGAGTTGACTATGATGAGACATTCTCACTAGTAGCGAAGCTAAAGTCTGTAAGGATTTTGTTAGCAATTGCTGCACATTTCGATTATGAGATTTGGCAGATGGATGTCAAAACTGCGTTCCTTAATGGTGACATTGAGGAAGAGTTGTATATGGTACAACCCAAGGGTTTTGTCGATCCTGAAGATGCTGACAAGGTATGCAAACTTCAGTGCTCCATTTATGGACTGAAGCAAGCATCCCGGAGTTGGAATCAACGTTTTGATAAAGTAATCAAAAACTTTGGATTTATACAAACTTATGGAGAAGCTTGTATTTACAAGAAAGTGAGTGGGAGCTCTGTAGCATTCCTAGTACTGTATGTAGATGACATATTGTTGATTGGGAATGATATAGAACTTCTTAATAGCGTCAAAGCCTATTTAAATAATAGTTTTTCGATGAAGGATCTTGGCGAAGCGGCATATATTCTAGGCATCAAGATTTATAGAGATAGATCAAGACGCCTAATAGCGCTTTCACAAAGTACATACTTGGACAAAGTTCTAAAGAAGTTTAGAATGGAAGATAGCAAGAAAGGGTTCGTGCCCATGTTGTCAGGTAAGACCTTGAGTAAAACTCAAAGTCCAGCTACGGCAGAAGATAGAGAAAAGATGAATAAAATTCCCTATGCCTCAGCCATAGGTTCTATCATGTATGCCATGCTGTGTACAAGACCGGATATAGCACATGCTGTTAGTTTGACTAGCAGATATCAAAGTGATCCTGGAATGGAGCACTCGACAGCGGTCAAGAATATCCTAAAGTACCTGAATAGGACTAAGGATATGGTTCTTTCTTATGGAGGTGATGAACAGCTTGTTGTAAACGGTTACACCGATGCTAGTTGGAACACCGATCCGGATGACTCGAAGTCACAGTCGGGATATGTATTTATTTTGAATGGTGCTGCAGTGAGCTGGAGGAGTGCAAAGCAAAGCGTTGTGGCAAAATCTTCAACTGAATCGGAATACATAGCTGCTTCGGAGGCTGCACAAGAAGCCGTTTGGATGAAGGAATTTATTACTGAACTTGGCGTGGTTCCCAGTGCGTTGGACCCGATGGCCATCTAATGTGACAACACTGGTGCCATAGCTAATGCACAGGAGCCAAGGTCACATAGCAAGCTGAAGCACATCAAGCTACGTTTCCACGCTATTCGCGAGTATGTCTGAGAAGGTGACATAAAGATTTGCAAAGTACACACTGATCTGAATGTGCCAGATCCGTTGACTAAACATCTCCCTAGGGCAAAGCATGACCAACACCAGAACGCCATGGGTGTTAGATATATTACCATGTAATCTAGATTATTGACTCTAGTGCAAGTGGGAGACTGTTGGAGATATGCCCAAGAGGCAATAATAAAAGTGGTTATTATTATATCTTTGTGTTTATGATGAATGTTTACATCCCATGCTATAATTTTATTATTAGGAAACACTAATACTTGTGTGTTTTGTAAACATAAGAGAGTCCCTAGTAAGCCTCTTGTTGAACTAGCTTGTTGATTAATTGATGATCATGGTTTCCTGATCATGGACATTGGACGTGATTAATAACAAGGTTATATCATTAGGAGAATGATGTGATGGACACACACCCATAGTAAGCGTAGCATAAGATCAAGTCATTAAGTTTGTATTGCTATAAGCTTTTAAATGCATAGTAACCTAATCCTTCGACCATGAGGTTGTGTTAATCACCATCACCGGATGGGTACTTTGATGACATCAAACACCGCTTCATAACTGGGTGGTCATAAAGGTGTCGTTGAGTATTCTGAAAGTATGTGTTGAAGCGCATGGACCAAGATTGGGATTTGTCCATCCAGATGACGGATAGATATGCTCTGGGCCCTCTCGGTGGAATGTCATCTAGTTAGCTTGCAAGCATGTGACTGGGTCACAAGGGATGACATAACATGAAACGAGTAAAGAGTACTTATTAGTAACGAGGTAGAACTAGGTACGGAGATACCGACGATCAAACCTCGGATAAGTATAGTATCGCGTGACAAAGGGAATTGGTTTCGTATGTAAATGGTTCTATCGATCACGAAGTCATCGTTGAGTATGTGGGAGCCATTATGGATCTCCAGGTCCCGCTGATGGTTATTGATAGGAGATGTGTCTCTGTCATGTCTACATATTCACGAACCGTAGGGTGACACAGTTAAGGTTCGAAGTTGTTTTAAGTAGATATGGAATGTGCGTTGGAGACCGAATGTTGTTCGGAGTCTCGGAATGGATCCGGGACATCACGGGGAGATCCGAAATTGTCCGGAGAATAAGATTCATATATTGGGGATCATTTTCTGAGTTAGGAAATGTTCCTGAGTATTTGTATGAGGATTCTAGAAGGTTTCGGAATGTTCCGGAAGGTTCTGGAAGGTTTCTTGGAGTTTGCTTGAAAACCAAGGAAGGGATCAAGGAGTCCTGATGGGTCAAGACAAGGAGTCGTGGGGGAGGAGGACTCCTCCCCCCTCCCCAATCCGCCGGCCAAGGAGGTGGGGAGTCCTACTAGGACTCCCCCTCCCAAGGCGCCCTCCCTCCTTTAAATAGAAGGGGGCGCGCCACCCCTTGCCCCGCCTCCATAACACCAAATCTCCGCCGCCTCTCTCCTCCTCCTTTCTTCTGCACAGTCATAGGCGAAGCCCTGCAAAATTCTCTACTCCACCACCACCACCACGCCGTCGTGCTGCTGTGATTCCGTTGAGAAGATCTACTACCTCCACTGCTCGCTGGAACGAGGAGAGGAAGGTCTGCTTCGACTCCGCACGTGTGACCAACTACGGAAGCGCTGCCGAAACGCGGCGTCGGAAGGATCATCCACACGATCTTGATATCGGCAAGTGATCGATTACATCAACCACGAGATCTAATCTCGTAACGCTTTCGGATCTACAAGGGTTAGTATCGATCTATCTCGTTGCTCATGTCTAATAGATTAGATCTTGGCTTTTATCTATATGAGATCTGGGTTTTGTTCGTTCTTGCGGTAGAATTTTTTTGTTTTCCATGCTACGAACCCATCAATTATGAGGTACTGGAAATTGGAATCAGGTCAATACCACATTTGGTTAGGCCTGGGGAATTTATCTAAGGAAGAAGGTTGATGTTTTTGTTATTTTTGCTAAAGGCAGCATATGTTCCACTTGGCCTAAGACTTTTGCTGGATAATAGGTATGCGAAATACCTCTTAGAGGAGATTTGGTTCATATCAAATGGATAAGGCTAGCTCATAGAGGAATTTAAATTAGTGCAAAGTATACTCTACAGTAGAATAAATACCAGAAATTAAAGAAAATTATTTTGAACCTGGGATTGCCTCTGCATGTTTGGGAAAACATCAGAGTACCCCTAGAAAATTGAATATCTTTATTTGGAGTTCATTTTCATTTTCAAAAGGAATTAAACCTACTGGTATTTTCTCTGGATCTAGAAATATAGCAGCCGGTGTCATCGTCTACGCGAAATAGAGCAGCCGGTGGTGAAAACCTAGGGCGGCACCAGCGAGGGCAGGGTGCTCACCAGAGGGCTCAGGGAAGGATGGGGATGGTGCAGGGCGACGTGGTCGACGACGGTGAGTAGATCGGTGGGCGACACGACGACGGAGGTCCACGGGAAGCAGCTCGTGCGACGACGACCGAGAGCAACCTCGTCAGAGCTCAACGCTGACAACGGAGGAGTGGGTCCTGGACATAAAAAAGAGCACGGTCAGGTAGAGGAGGAGGAGGGGATCTCGTGGGCTGACATGCAGAGAGAATGGAGTAGGGAGGAGAGTCTTGCTCTATTTTGTGAGGAGGCCGAGGCTCTCCTCTTCTTCCTCCGGACAGCACAGAGCAGGGGAGAGGGTGTGGGGATCGGGGGAGGTAAGTGGGGTGGAGAGGGAGCAAATGAGGGCAGGGACGAGCTGGGGAAGGCCTCTGGCCATATATACTAAGGGGAGGGAGTAGATGTAGTGAATTACTGTTTTGGACATGGTGGAGGGCAAAGCTAGCCAGGGATTGGTCCAGGGGTCGGTGGAGAGGGGTAATATGGGTATCTCGTCATGTAGGGGCAGAGTAGGGAGCTATGGTGATTAAATGGGCAAGATCTTTGTAAGATTTTTGGTTGCATCTCTCTCTCGTACTACTAGTGAAAGGGCAAAATAGGGATTTGTTGGGGTGGAGCTACAGTGTTGGTCGACCAGTGGGGTGTCCTGGTGCTGAGGATGAGCTTTGATCAAGCCTTGATGGAATTTGGAAATGCTTGGAGTTGTGTATTTGCTTGAATGGCAATTTTGTTCCAATTGAGGGTTGTGAAGGAAGTCCAAAAAATTACATTGGACCAGAGGATAAAAGGGTACTAGTAGATAGATGAGGTCAAGGTAGACTCCTAGGATTTAATTGAGATTTTTGTGTGGGGCTTTAGTCCACTTAAATCCAATTACTCAAAAAGGGCAGAAGTGATTTTTAGAAGATCAATTGATAAGTTTCCATTGGTCAAGGTTGGATTTTGGTTTGAGAGGGTCCCAAATTTGAATACACACCTAGGGGAATTTTCCCAAGATTTATTGAGGCATAAAAGTAATTAAAACAATTATTATTCCAATTGAGCCATTTAAGGAAATGGACAAAAAGAAATAATAAAGCTTCTCAAAAATATTTATTTTTGAGAAGGGAAGATGGGGTCCGATATATGGAACTAACTTGAGCCAAAAGTTAGAAAGGTGTTTTGGCAAAAACCAAACTTTCCTTTATGGAGGGAGCTTTGGAGATTTTGACTATTAAAGAAATTAAATAGATTTGGAGCCATAATAATTATGGATAAATATTGATAAATCTTGAGGACCAATATAGATCAGATAAACAAGGTGTAGCAAGAAGTTGCAACCTTGTGGAATGAATTTCCAACTTGGAAAGGAAGGAAGAACAAGGAGTTGATGATCTAGGGTGATGTTATCTTTATACCATCAAAACATGCTTGTATCCTAGACCTCAGAGCTCTCCTTGGTGCAAGGGGTAGATGGGTGGGTATACCAGGTTATATAGATGATCATGGAAGGAGGATTTTGAATTAATAGCATTTGAGGTGATCTAGAAGTGATGGCAAATTTTGTTGAAATTAAGGCTGCCATGCAATATGAGTCATAATGCCTTATAAACCATGTGGGTTTAATCAGCACATAGATCCACTTGGGGCCAGGGAAGTAGGTTTTGATAGACATCAATGAGTAGATCACAACCATGCAGAGAGTGGGTCCATAGGAGGTTGTATGAGGATGTGAGCTTCTACCAAAGTAGGGGTGATGACTAGTTTGGCAGGAAAAATTATTTTCTTGTCTGCAAAACCATCATGGACAAGTGGGTTGGAGGGGGATCTCTCCATGGACAGATGTGGTCCTTGGTAGCCCTTAGGAGGTTTAACAATATGGTTCAGGTGCATTTCCAAAAATGCACATGGTTTGAGAAAAGGAGGCATTCAAATAGGTGATGTTGGAACGGTTTCCAGACATAGTCAAAATTGGCATTTTGGGGATTTTGACTAGAGTATGAGAGGGAATGTTCTTGGAGGACTTGAAAGGTATCAGAGCATCAGCAAGTGGATGATGTTTAAGAGTAGATTGAGTAGAAGAGATCCTTTCTTGATATTGGTCTTTTATGGACTTGGAAACATCTATAATGGAATTCTTTAGAATGGATCTGTTTGAGGGTTTTAGATGATCACTTAATGGCTAGGGATCATCTCTAGGTTTGCATTCTTGCTTAGGGGTTGATGATTGGGAAACATCTTGATCCTAGTGATGAGCTCCTAGAGTGGCTCATACTACTTCCTAAGAAAACCAGTCAAACAGCATATCAAAGCAACTCATCTTAAAAACAAATCAACTACTCTAGGGTTACCATCAAGCTCAGCTTGAGGTAAGGTTGGGGTCATTTTGAAGAGGTTGAGTTTTGAATAAGATGAGGGTTCTTGGTATTTCTACCAAGAGTAGAATTCAACTTCTTTGAACAAGAGTTTTGGGAAAACTAGAGGTAAGATTAATAGACTGTTCTATCTTGAAAACATAAGGAGATTGTATTATATATCTCTCCATAGTTTTGTTAATAGAAGCTAACAAAATATTTTGGTTGCATAGGCATCTTCGCTCCTGTTTTGAAATGCCAGAATGTTTGAGAATATGTAAAGTAAGCCAAGATAGTTTTGGGTAAAAAGATTTTGTCAACTGAGGGTGAGGTAAGGGGTATCCAAAGATACACATCATATGCACAAGTGCAAGCAATCAACAAGCAAGCACTGCACCAAAGCACAAGAAAAAGTTTTTGTTCCCCTTGATTTTTGCATTCTGGACAACTAATCAGGGTTACTAAAATTGGGATGTTACATAAACCACATGGATCCACTTGATGTCATTGCATGTGTGTTCTTTTCATTAAACAACTTGGATGTGTGTTGTTTTCATAAACCACTAGATGTCACTTCATGTGTGTTATTTTCATAAACCACATGGATCCACTAGATGGCATTGCATGTGTGTTCATTTCATAAACCACTTGGATGTGTCTTGTTTTCATAAACCAGTAGAGTAACTCAAGGAGTGTTCATTTCATAAACCACATGGATCCACTAGATGTCATTGCATTTGTCTACTTTTCATTAAACAACTTGGATGTGTGTTATTTTCATAAACCACTAGATGTCACTCCATGTGTGTTCTTTTCCTAAACCATATGGATCCACAAGATGTCATTGCAAGTGTGTTCATTTCATAAACCACATCGATCCCCTAGATGTCATTGCATGTGTGTTCTTTTCATTAAACCAATTGCATCCACTAGATTTCAATGCATGTGTGTTCTTTTCATAAACCACTTGGATGTGTGTTCTTTTCATAAACCAGTAGAGTAACTCCATGAGTGTTCATTTCATAAACCACATGGATCCACTTAATGTTATTGCATGTGTGTTCTTTTCATTAAACAACTTGTATGTGTGTTATTTTCATAAACCTTTAGATGCCATTGCATGTCTATTCTTTTCATAAACCACATGGATCCAATTGATGTTATTGCATGTGTGTTCATTTCATAAACCACATGGATCCACTCGACGTCATTGTATTTCTGTTATTTTCTTTAAACCAATTGGATCGACTAGATGTCATTGCATGTGTGTTCATTTCATAAACAACCTGGGTGTGTGTTATTTTCATAAACCACTAGATGTCACTCCATGTGTGTTATTTTCACAAACCACATGGATCAACTAGACGTTATTACAGGTGGGTTCTTTTCATTAAACTAATTCGATCCACTATATTTCATTGCGTGTGTGTTCATTTCGTCAACCACATGGATGTGTGTTCTGTTCATAAACCAGTAGCATCACTCCATGAGTGTTCATTTCATAAACCACATGGATCCAATAGATGTCATTGCATGTGTGTTCATTTCATTAAACCAATTGGATCCACTAGATGACATTGCATGTGTGTTCATTTCATAAACCACATGGATCCACTAGATGTCATTCCACGTGTGTTCTTTTCATTAAACAACTTGGATGTCTGTTATTTTCATAAACCACTAGATGTCACTCCATGTGTGTAATTTTCATAAACCACATGGATCCACTAGATGTCATTGCATGTGTGTTCATTTCATAAACCACATCGATCCACTAGATGTCATTGCATGTGTGTTCTTTTCATCAAACCAATTGGATCCACTAGATTTCAATACATGTGTGTTCTTTTCATAAACCACTTGGATGTGTGTTCTTTTCATAAACCAGTAGAGTAACTCCATGAGTGTTCATTTCATAAACCACATGGATCCACTTAATGTTATTGCATGTGTGTTCTTTTCATTAAACAACTTGTATGTGTGTTATTTTCATAAACCTTTGGATGCCATTGCATGTCTATTCTTTTCATAAACCACATGGATCCAATTGATGTTATTGCATGTGTGTTCATTTCATAAACCACATGGATCCACTCGACGTCATTGTATTTCTGTTATTTTCTTTAAACCAATTGGATCGACTAGATGTCATTGCATGTGTGTTCATTTCATAAACAACCTGGGTGTGTGTTATTTTCATAAACCACTAGATGTCACTGCATGTGTGTTATTTTCACAAACCACATGGATCAACTAGATGTTATTACATATGGGTTCTTTTCATTAAACTAATTCGATCCACTATATTTCATTGCGTGTGTGTTCATTTCGTCAACCACATGGATGTGTGTTCTGTTCATAAACTAGTAGCATCACTCCATGAGTGTTCATTTCATAAACCACATGGATCCACTAGATGTCATTGCATGTGTGTTCATTTCATTAAACCAATTGGATCCACTAGATGTCATTGCATGTGTGTTCATTTCATAAACCACTTGGATGTGTGTTCTTATCATAAACCAGTCGAGTAACTCTAGAAGTGTTTATTTCATAAACCACATGGATCCACTAGATGTCATTCCATGTGTGTTTTTTATTAAGCACCTTCGATGTATGTTATTTTCAAAAACCACTAGATGTCACTACATGTGTGTTCTTTTCATAAACCACATGGATCCACAAGATGTCATTCCAAGTGTGTGCATTTCATAAACCACATGGATCCACTAGATGTCATTCCACGTGTGTTCTTTTCATTAAACAACATGGATGTGTGTTATTTTCATAAACCACTAGATGTCACTGCATGTGTGTTCTTTTCATAAACCACATGGATCCACTAGATATCATTGCATGTGTGTTCATTTCATAAACCACATGGATCCACTAGATTTCATTGCATGTGTGTTCTTTAAATTGAACCAATTGGATCCACTAGATTTCATTGCATGTGTGTTCTTTTCATAAACCACTTGGACTTGTGTTGTATTCAAAAACTAGTAGAGTCACTCCATGAGTGTTCATTTCATAACCCACATGGATCCACTAGATATCATTGCATCTGTGTTCTTTTCATTAAACCAATTGGATCCACTAGATTTCATTGCATGTGTGTTCATTTCATAAAGCACTTGGATGTGTGTTCTTTTCATAAACCAGCAGAGTAACTCCATGAGTGTTCATTTCAGAAACCACATGGATCCACTTGATGTCATTGCATGTGTGTTATTTTCATAAACCTTTAGATTTCACTACATGTCTATTCTGTTCATAAACCACATGGATCCACTAGATTTCATTGCATTTGTGTTCATTTCGTAAACCATGTCGATCCACTAGATGTCATTGCATGTCTGTTATTTTCTTTAAACCAATTGGATCGACTAGATGTCATTACATGTGTGTTTAGTTCATAAACAACTTGGTTATGTGATATTTTCATAAACCACTAGATGTCACTCTATGTGTGTTCTTTTCATAAACCACATGGATCCACTAGGTGTCATTACATGTGGGTTCTTTTCATTAAACTAATTCGATCCACCAGATTTCATTGTGTGTGTGTTCATTTCATCAACCACATGGGTGTGTGTTCTTTTAATAAACCAGTAGCGTCACTCCATGAGTGTTCATTTCATAAACCACATGGATCCACTAGATGTCATTGCATGTGTAGTCATTTCATTAAACCAATTGGATCCACTAGATGTCATTGCATGTGTGTTCATTTCATACACCACTTGGATGTGTGTTCTTTTCATAAACCAGTAGAGTAACTCAAGGAGTGTTCATTTCATAACCCACATGGATCCACTAGATGTCATTGCATGTGTTTTTTTATTAAGCACCTTGGATGTATGTTATTTTCAAAAACCACTAGATGTCACTACATGTGTGTTCTTTTCATAAACCACATGGATCCACAAGATGTCATTCCAAGTGTGTTCATTTCATAAACCACATGGATCCACTTGATGTCATTCCATGTGTGTTCTTTTCATTAAACAACATGGGTGTGTGTTATTTTCATAAACCACTAGATGTCACTAGATGTGTGTTCTTTTCATAAACCACATGGATCCACTAGATATCATTGCATGTGTGTTCATTTCATAAACCACATGGATCCACTAGATTTCATTGCATGTGTGTTCTTTTCATTGAACCAATTGGATCCACTAGATTTCATTGCATGTGTGTTCTTTTCATAAAGCACTTGGACTTGTGTTCTATTCATAAACTAGTAGAGTCACTCCATGAGTGTTCATTTCATAACCCACATGGATCCACTAGATGTGATTGCATTTGTGTTGTTTTCATTAAACCAATTGGATCCACTAGATGTCATTGCATGTGTGTTCATTTCATAAAGCACTTGGATGTGTGTTCTTTTCATAAACCAGTACAGTAACTCAACGAGTGTTCATTTCATAAACCACATGGATCCACTAGCTGTCAATGCATGTGTGTTAATTTCATTAAACCAACTGAATCCACTAGATGTCATTGCGTGTGTGTTCATTTCATAAACCACTTGGATGTGTCTTCTTTTCATAAACTAGTAGCGTAACTCAAGGAGTGTTCATTTCATAAACCACATGGATCCACTAGATGTCATTGCATGTGTCTACTTTTCATTAAACAACTTGGATGTGTGTTATTTTCATAAACCACTAGATGTCACTACATGTGTGTTCTTTTCATAAACCACATGGATCCATTAGATCATTGCATGGGTGTTCTTTTCATTAAACCAATTGGATCCACCAGATGTCATTGCATGCGTGATCATTTCATAAAACACATGGATCCACTAGATATCATTCCACATGTGTTCTTTTCATTAAACAACTTGGATGTGTGTTATTTTCACAAACCACTAGATGTCATTCCATGTGTGTTCTTTTCATAAACCACATGGATCCACTAGATACCATTGCATGTGGGTTCTTTTCATTAAACTAATTGCATCTACTAGATTTCATTGCATGTGTGTTCATTTCATAAACCACATGGATGTGTGTTCTGTTCATAAACCAGTAGAGTCAATCCATGAGTGTTCATTTCATAAACCACATGGATCCACTAGATGTCATTGCATGTGTGTTTATTTCATTAAACCAATTGGATCCACTAGATGTCATTGCATGTGTGTTCATTTCGTAAACCACATGGATCCACTAGATGTCATTGCATGCTTGTTATTTTCATTAAACCAATTGGATCCACTAGATGTCATTGCATGTGTGTTCATTTCATAAACCACTTGGTTGTGCGTTCTTTCCATAAACCAGTAGAGTAACTGCATGAGTGTTCATTTCATAAACCACATGGATCCACTAGCTGTCATTGCATGTGTGTTAATTTCATTAAACCACATGGATCCACTAGAAGTCATTGCATGTGTGTTCATTTCATAAACCACTTGGATGTGTCTTCTTTTCATAAACCAGTAGAGTAACTCAAGGGGTGTTCTTTCATAAACCACAAGGATCCAGTACATGTCATTGCATGTGTGTACTTTTCATTAAACAACTTGGATGTGTGTTATTTTCATAAACCACTAGATGCCACTACATGTGTGTTCTTTTCATAAACCACATGGACCCACAAGATGTCATTGCAAGTGTGTTCATTTCATAAACCACATCGATCCACTAGATGTCATTGCATGTGTGTTCCTTTCATTAAATTAGTTGGATCCACTAGATGTCATTGCAAGGGTGTTCATTTCATAAACCACATGGATCCACTAGATGCCATTCCACGTGTGTTCTTTTCATTAAACAACTTGGATGTGTGTTATTTTCATAAACCACTAGATGTCACTCCATGTGTGTTCTTTTCATAAACCGCATGGATCCACTAGATGTCATTTCATGTGTGTTCGTGTCATAAACCACATCGATCCAATAGATGTCATTGCATGTGTGTTCTTTTCATTAAACCAATTGGATCCACTAGATGTTATTGCATGTTTCGTCATTTCATAAACCACTTGGATGTGTGTTCTTTTCATAAACCACTTAGATGTGTGTTCTTTTCATAAACTAGTAGAGTAACTCCATGAGTGTTCATTTCATAAACCACATGGATCCAATTGATGTCATTGCATGTGTGTTATTTTCATTAAACAACTTGTATGTGTGTTATTTTCATAAACCTTTAGATGTCACTACATGTCTATTCTTTTCAAAAACCACATGGATCCACTAGACGTCATTGCATTTGTTTTCATTTCATAAACCACATGGATCCACTAGATGTCATTGCATGTGTGTTATTTTCTTTAAACCAATTGGATCGACTAGATGTCATTGCATGTGTGTTCATTTCATAAACCACATGGATCCACTAGGTGTCACTCTATGTGTGTTCTTTTCATAAACCACAAGGATCCACTAGGTGTCATTACATGTGGGTTATTTTCATTAAACTAATTCGATCGACTAGATTTCATTGCGTGTGTGTTCATTTCATCAACCACATGGATGTGTGTTCTGTCCATAAACCAGTAGCGTCACTCCATGAGTGTTCATTTCATAAACCACGTGGATCCACTAGATGTCATTGCATGTGTCTCCATTTCATTAAACCAATTGGATCCACTAGATGTCATTGCATGTGTGTTCATTTCATAAACCACTTGGATGTGTGTTCTGTTCATGAACCAGTAGAGTAACTCCAGGAGTGTTTATTTCATAAACCACATGGATCCACTAGATGTCATTGCATGTGTGTACTTTTCATTAAACACCTTGGATGTGTGTTATTTTCATAAACCACTAGATGGCACTCCATGTGTGTTCTTTTCACAAACCACACGGATCCACTAGATGTCATTGCATGTGTGTTCATTTCATAAACCACATCGATCTAATAGATGTCATTGCATGTGTGCTATTTTCATTAAACCACATGGATCCACTAGATTTCATTGCATGTGTGTTGTTTATTAAGCACCTTGGATGTATGTTATTTTCATAAACCACTAGATGTCACTACATGTGTGTTCTTTTCATAAACCACATGGATCCACAAGATGTCATTTGTAGTGCTTTCATTTCATAAACCACATGGATCCACAAGATGCCATTCCACGTGTGTTCTTTTCATTAAACAACTTGGGTGTGTGTTATTTTCATAAACCACTAGATGTTACTCCATGTGTGTTCTTTTCATAAACCACATGGATCCACTGGATGTCATTGCATGTGTGTTCATTTCATAAACCACGTCGATCCTCTAGATGCCATTGCGTGTGTGTTAGTTTCATTAAACCAATTGGATTTACTAGATTTCATTGCACGTGTGTTCTTTTCATAAACCACTTGGACTTGTGTTCTATTCATAAACCAGTATAGTCACTCCATGAGTGTTCATTTCATAAACCACATGGATCCAATAGATGTCATTGCATGTGTGTTCATTTCATTAAACCAATTGGATCCAGTAGATGCCATTGCATGTGTGTTCATTTCATAAACCACATGGATCCACTAGATCCACGTGTGTTGTTTTCATTAAACAACTTGGATGTGTGTTATTTTCACAAACCACTAGATGTCACTCCATGTGTGTTCTTTTCATAAACCACATGGATCCACTAGATATCATTGCATGTGGGTTCTTTTCATGAAACTAATTGGATCCACTAGATTTCATTGCATGTGTGTTCATTTCATAAACCACATGGATGTGTGTTCTGTTCATGAACCAGTAGAGTCACTCCATGAGTGTTCATTTCATAAACCACATGGATCCACTAGATGTCATTCCATGTGTGTTCATTTCATTAAACCAATTGGATCCACTAGATGTCATTGCATGTGTGTTCATTTCGTAAACCACATGGATCCACTAGATGTCATTGCATGCTTGTTCTTTTCATTAAACCAATTGGATCCACTAGATGTCATTGCATGTGTGTTCATTTCATAAACCACTTGGTTGTGCGTTCTTTCCATAAACCAGTAGAGTAACTGCATGAGTGTTCATTTCATAAACCACATGGATCCACTAGCTGTCATTGCATGTGTGTTAATTTCATTAAACCACATGGATCCACTAGAAGTCATTGCATGTGTGTTCATTTCATAAACCACTTGGATGTGTCTTCTTTTCATAAACCAGTAGAGTAACTCAAGGGGTGTTCTTTCATAAACCACAAGGATCCAGTACATGTCATTGCATGTGTGTACTTTTCATTAGACAACTTGGATGTGTGTTATTTTCATAAACCACTAGATGCCACTACATGTGTGTTCTTTTCATAAACCACTTGGACCCACGAGATGTCATTGCAAGTGTGTTCATTTCATAAACCACATCGATCCACTAGATGTCATTGCATGTGTGTTCTTTTCATTAAACTAGTTGGATCCACTAGATGTCATTGCAAGGGTGTTCATTTCATAAACCACATGGATCCACTAGATGTCATTCCACGTGTGTTCTTTTCATTAAACAACTTGGATGTGTGTTATTTTCATAAACCACTAGATGTCACTCCATGTGTGTTCTTTTCATAAACCGCATGGATCCACTAGATGTCATTTCATGTGTGTTCGTTTCAAAAACCACATCGATCCAATAGATGTCATTGCATGTGTGTTCTTTTCATTAAACCAATTGGATCCACTAGATGTTATTGCATGTTTGGTCATTTCATAAACCACTTGGATGTGTGTTCTTTTCATAAACCACTTAGATGTCTGTTCTTTTCATAAAATATTAGAGTAACTCCATGAGTGTTCATTTCATAAACCACATGGATCCAATTGATGTCATTGCATGTGTGTCATTTTCATTAAACAACTTGTATGTGTGTTATTTTCATAAACCTTTAGATGTCACTACATGTCTATTCTTTTGAAAAACCACATGGATCCACTAGACGTCATTGCATTTGTTTTCATTTCATAAACCACATGGATCCACTAGATGTCATTGCATGTGTGTTATTTTCTTTAAACCAATTGGATCGACTAGATGTCATTGCATGTGTGTTCATTTCATAAACCACATGGATCCACTAGGTGTCACTCTATGTGTGTTCTTTTCATAAACCACAAGGATCCACTAGGTGTCATTACATGTGGGTTATTTTCATTAAACTAATTCGATCGACTAGATTTCATTGCGTGTGTGTTCATTTCATCAACCACATGGATGTGTGTTCTGTCCATAAACCAGTAGCATCACTCCATGAGTGTTCATTTCATAAACCACGTGGATCCACTAGATGTCATTGCATGTGTCTCCATTTCATTAAACCAATTGGATCCACTAGATGTCATTGCATGTGTGTTCATTTCATAAACCACTTGGATGTGTGTTCTGTTCATAAACCAGTAGAGTAACTCTAGGAGTGTTTATTTCATAAACCACATGGATCCACTAGATGTCATTGCATGTGTGTTTTTTATTAAGCACCTTGGATGTATGTTATTTTCATAAACCACTAGATGTCACTACATGTGTGTTCTTTTCATAAACCACATGGATCCCCAAGATGTCATTGCAAGTATGTTCATTTCATAAACCACATGGATCCACTAGATGTCATTCCACGTGTTTTCTTTCCATTAAACAACTTGGATGTGTGTTATTTTCATAAACCACAAGATGTCACTCCATGTGTGTTCTTTTCACAAACCACATGGATCCACTAGATGTCATTGCATGTGTGTTCTTTTTGTTAAACCTATTGGATCCACTAGATTTCATTGCATGTGTGTTGTTTTCATAAACCACTTGAACTTGTGTTCTATTCAAAAACCAGTATAGTCACTCGATGAGTGTTCATTTCATAAACCACATGGATCCACTAGATGTCATTGCAGGTGTGTTCTTTTCATTAAACCAATTGGATCCACTAGATGTCATTGCATGTGTGTTGATTTCATAGACCACTTGGATGTGTGTTCTTTTCATAAACTAGTAGAGTAACTCCACGAGTATTCATTTCATAAACCACATGGATACACTCGCTGTCATTGCATGTGTGTTAATTTCATTAAACCAATTGGATCCACTAGATGTCATTGCATGTGTGTTCATTTCATAAACCACTTGGATGTGTCTTCTTTTCATAAACTAGTAGGGTAACTCAAGGAGTGTTCATTTCATAACCCACATGGATCCACTAGATGTCATTGCATGTGTGTACTTTTCATTAAACAACTTGGATGTGTGTTATTTTCATAAACCACTAGATGTCACTACCTGTGTGTTCTTTTCATAAACCACATGGATCCACAAGATGTCATTGCAATTGTGTTCATTTCATAAACCACATGGATCCACTAGATGTCATTACATGTGTGTTATTTTCATTAAACTAATTGGATCCACTAGATGTCACTCCATGTGTGTTCTTTTCATAAACCACATGGATCCACTAGATGTCATTGCATGTGTGTTCATTTCATAAACCACATCCATCCACTAGATGTCATTTCATGTGTGTTCATTTCATAAACCACTTGGATGTGTGTTCTTTTCATAAACCAGTAGAGTAACTCCATGAGTGTTCATTTAATAAACCACATGGATCTACGAGATGTCATTGCATGTGTGATCTTTTCATTAAACCAATTGGATCCACTAGATTACATTGCATGTGTGTTGTTTCCAGAAACCACTTGGACTTGTGTTCTATTCATAAACCAGTATAGTCACTCCATGAGTGTTCATTTCATAAACCACATGGATCCACTAGATGTCATTGCATGTGTGTTCTTTTCATTAAACAACTTGGATGTGTGTGATTTTCATAAACCACTAGATGGCACTCCATGTGTGTTCCTTTCACAAACCACATGGATCAACTAGATGTCATTGCACGTGTGTTCATTTCATAAACCACATCGATCTAATAGATGTCATTGCATGTGTGCTCTTTTCATTAAACCAATTGGATCCACTAGATTTCATTGCATGTGTGTTGTTTTCATAAACCACTTGGACTTGTGTTCTATTCATAAACCAGTATTGTCACTCGATGAGTGTTCATTTCATAAACCACATGGATCCACTAGATATCATTGCACGTGTGTTCTTTTCATTAAACCAATTGGATCCACTAGATGTCATTGCATGTGTGTTGATTTCATAAACCACTTGGATGTGTGTTCTTTTCATAAACTAGTAGATTAACTCTACGAGTATTCATTTCATAAACCACATGGATCCACTCGCTGTCATTGCATGTGTGTTAATTTCATTAAACCAATTGGAATCACTAGATGTCATTGCATGTGTGTTCATTTCATAAACCACTTGGATGTGTCTTCTTTTCATAAACTAGTAGAGTAACTCAAGGAGTTTCCATTTAACAAACCACATGGATCCACTAGATGTCATTGCATGTGTGTTCATTTCATAAACCACATAGATGTCTGTTATTTTCACAAACCACTAGATGTCACTCCATGTGTGTTCTTTTCATAAACCACATGGATCCACTAGATGTCATTGCATCTGTGTTCATTTCATTAAACCAATTGGATCCACTAGATGTCATTGCATGTGTGTTCATTTCGTAAACCACTTGGATGTGTGTTTGTTGCATAAACTAGTAGTGTAACTACAAGCGTGTCTATTTCATAAACCACATGGATCAACTAGATGTCATTGCACATGTGTACTTTTCATTAAACACATTGGATGTGTGTTATTTTCATAAACCACTAGATGTCACTACATGTGTGTTTTTTTCATAAACCACATGGATCCACACGATGTCATTGCAAGTAGGTTCATTTCATAAACCACTAGGATCCACTAGATGTCATTCCACGTGTGTTCTTTTCATTAAACAACTTGGATGTGTGTTATTTTCATAAACCACTAGATGTCACTCCATGTGTGGTCTTTTCACAAACCACATGGATCCACTAGATGTTATTGCATGTGTGTTCATTTCATAAAACACATCGATCCACTAGATGTCATTGCATGTGTGTTCTTTTCATTAAACCAATTGGATCCACTAGATTTCATTGCATATGTGTTGTCTTCATAAACCACTTGGACTTGTGTTCTATTCATAAACCAGTATAGTCACTCCATGATTGTTCATTTCATAAACCACATGAATCCACTAGATGTCATTGCACGTGTGTTCTTTTCATAAACCACATGGATCCCCAAGATGTCATTGCAAGTATGTTCATTTCATAAACCACATGGATCCACTAGATGTCATTCCACGTGTTTTCTTTCCATTAAACAACTTGGATGTGTGTTATTTTCATAAACCACTAGATGTCACTCCATGTGTGTTCTTTTCACAAACCACATGGATCCACTAGATGTCATTGCATGTGTGTTCTTTTGTTAAACCTATTGGATCCACTAGATGTCATTGCATGTGTGTTCATTTCATAAACAAAATAGATCCACTAGATGTGATTACATGTGTGTTCTTTTCATTAAACCAATTGGGTCCACTAGATTTCATTGCATGTGTGTTCATTTCATAAACCACTTGGATGTGTGTTCTTTTCATAAACCAGTAGAGTAACTCCAGGAGTGTTTATTTCATAAACCACATGGATCCACTAGATGTCATTGCATGTGGGTTCTTTTCATTAAACTAATTGGATCCACTAGTTTTAATTGCATGTGTGTTCATTTCATAAACCACATGGATGTGTGTTCTGTTCATAAACCACTAGAGTCACTCCATGAGTGTTCATTTCATAAAACACATGGATCGACTAGATGCCATTGCATCTGTGTTAATTTCCTTAAACCAATTGGATCCACTAGATGTCATTGCATGTGTGTTCATTTCATAAACCAGTAGAGTAACTCTAGGATTATTTATTTCATAAACCACATGGATCCACTAGATGTCATTGCATGTGTGTACATTCCATTAAACACCTTGGGTGTGTGTTATTTCCATAAACCAACAGATGTCACTACATGTGTGTTCTTTTCATAAACCACATGGATCCACAAGATGTCATTGCAAGTATGTTCATTTCATAAACCACATGGATCCACTAGATGTCATGCCACGTGTTTTCTTTCCATTAAACAACTTGGATGTGTGTTATTTTCATAAACCACTAGATGTCACTCCATGTGTGTTCTTTTCACAAACCACATGGATCCACTAGATGTCATTGCATGTGTGTTCTTTTCATTAAACCAATTGGATCCACTAGATGTCATTGCATGTGTGTTGATTTCATAGACCACTTGGATGTGTGTTCTTTTCATAAACTAGTAGAGTAACTCCACGAGTATTCATTTCATAAACCACATGGATACACTCGCTGTCATTGCATGTGTGTTAATTTCATTAAACCAATTGGATCCACTAGATGTCATTGCATGTGTGTTCATTTCATAAACCACTTGGATGTGTCTTCTTTTCATAAACTAGTAGGGTAACTCAAGGAGTGTTCATTTCATAACCCACATGGATCCACTAGATGTCATTGCATGTGTGTACTTTTCATTAAACAACTTGGATGTGTGTTATTTTCATAAACCACTAGATGTCACTACCTGTGTGTTCTTTTCATAAACACATGGATCCACAAGATGTCATTGCAATTGTGTTCATTTCATAAACCACATGGATCCACTAGATGTCATTACATGTGTGTTATTTTCATTAAACTAATTGGATCCACTAGATGTCACTCCATGTGTGTTCTTTTCATAAACCACATGGATCCACTAGATGTCATTGCATGTGTGTTCATTTCATAAACCACATCCATCCACGAGATTTCATTTCATGTGTGTTCATTTCATAAACCACTTGGATGTGTGTTCTTTTCATAAACCAGTAGAGTAACTCCATGAGTGTTCATTTAATAAACCACATGGATCTACGAGATGTCATTGCATGTGTGCTCTTTTCATTAAACCAATTGGATCCACTAGATTACATTGCATGTGTGTGGTTTCCAGAAACCACTTGGACTTGTGTTCTATTCATAAACCAGTATAGTCACTCCATGAGTGTTCATTTCATAAACCACATGGATCCACTAGATGTCATTGCATGTGTGTTCTTTTCATTAAACAACTTGGATGTGTGTGATTTTCATAAACCACTAGATGGCACTCCATGTGTGTTCTTTTCACAAACCACATGGATCAACTAGATGTCATTGCACATGTGTTCATTTCATAAACCACATCGATCTAATAGATGTCATTGCATGTGTGCTCTTTTCATTAAACCAATTGGATCCACTAGATTTCATTGCATCTGTGTTGTTTTCCTAAACCACTTGGACTTGTGTTCTATTCATAAACTAGTATAGTCACTCGATGAGTGTTCATTTCATAAACCACATGGATCCACTAGATGTCATTGCACGTGTGTTCTTTTCATTAAACCAATTGGATCCACTAGATGTCATTGCATGTGTGTTGATTTCATAAACCACTTGGATGTGTGTTCTTTTCATAAACTAGTAGAGTAACTCCACGAGTATTCATTTCATAAACCACATGGATCCACTCGCTGTCATTGCATGTGTGTTAATTTCATTAAACCAATTGGATCCACTAGATGTCATTGCATGTGTGTTCATTTCATAAACCACTTGGATGTGTCTTCTTTTCATAAACTAGTAGAGTAACTCAAGGAGTTTTCATTTCACAAACCACATGGATCCACTAGATGTCATTGCATGTGTGTTCATTTCATAAACCACATAGATGTCTGTTATTTTCACAAACCACTAGATGTCACTCCATGTGTGTTCTTTTCATAAACAACATGGATCCACTAGATGTCATTGCATGTGTGTTCATTTCATTAAACCAATTGGATCCACTAGATGTCATTGCATGTGTGTTCATTTCGTAAACCACTTGGATATGTGTTTGTTGCATAAACTAGTAGTGTAACTACAAGCGTGTCTATTTCATAAACCACATGGATCAACTAGATGTCATTGCACATGTGTACTTTTCATTAAACACCTTGGATGTGTGTTATTTTCATAAACCACTAGATGTCACTACATGTGTGTTTTTTTCATAAACCACATGGATCCACAAGATGTCATTGCAAGTAGGTTCATTTCATAAACCACTAGGATCCACTAGATGTCATTCCACGTGTGTTTTTTTCATTAAACAACTTGGATGTGTGTTATTTTCATAAACCACTAGATGTCACTCCATGTGTGTTCTTTTCACAAACCACATGGATCCACTAGATGTTATTGCATGTGTGTTCATTTCATAAAAGCAATCGATCCACTAGATGTCATTGCATGTGTGTTCTTTTCATTAAACCAATTGGATCCACTAGATTTCATTGCATATGTGTTGTCTTCATAAACCACTTGGACTTGTGTTCTATTCATAAACCAGTATAGTCACTCCATGATTGTTCATTTCATAAACCACATGAATCCACTAGATGTCATTGCACGTGTGTTCTTTTCATAAACCACATGGATCGCCAAGATGTCATTGCAAGTATGTTCATTTCATAAACCACATGGATCCACTAGATGTCATTCCACGTGTTTTCTTTCCATTAAACAACTTGGATGTGTGTTATTTTCATAAACCACTAGATGTCACTCCATGTGTGTTCTTTTCACAAACCACATGGATCCACTAGATGTCATTGCATGTGTGTTCTTTTTGTTAAACCTATTGGATCCACTAGATTTCATTGCATGTGTGTTGTTTTCATAAACCACTTGAACTTATGTTCTATTCAAAAACCAGTATAGTCACTCGATGAGTGTTCATTTCATAAACCACATGGATCCACTAGATGTCATTGCACGTGTGTTCTTTTCATTAAACCAATTGGATCCACTAGATGTCATTGCATGTGTGTTGATTTCATAGACCACTTGGATGTGTGTTCTTTTCATAAACTAGTAGAGTAACTCCACGAGTATTCATTTCATAAACCACATGGATACACTCGTTGTCATTGCATGTGTGTTAATTTCATTAAACCAACTGGATCCACTAGATGTCATTGCATGTGTGTTCATTTCATAAACCACTTGGATGTGTCTTCTTTTCATAAACTAGTAGGGTAACTAAAGGAGTGTTCATTTGATAACCCACATGGATCCACTAGATGTCATTGCATGTGTGTACTTTTCATTAAACAACTTGGATGTGTGTTATTTTCATAAACCACTAGATGTCACTACATGTGTGTTCTTTTCATAAACCACATGGATCCACAAGATGTCATTGCAATTGTGTTCATTTCATAAACCACATGGATCCACTAGATGTCATTACATGTGTGTTATTTTCATTAAACTGTTTGGATCCACTAGATGTCACTCCATGTGTGTTCTTTTCATAAACCACATGGATCCACTAGATGTCATTGCATGTGTGTTCATTTCATAAACCACATCCATCAACTAGATGTCATTTCCTGTGTGTTCATTTCATAAACCACTTGGATGTGTGTTCTTTTCATAAACCAGTAGAGTAACTCCATGAGTGTTCATTTAATAAACCACATGGATCTACGAGATGTCATTGCATGTGTGCTCTTTTCATTAAACCAATTGGATCCACTAGATTACATTGCATGTGTGTAGTTTCCAGAAACGACTTGGACTTGTGTTCTATTCATAAACCAGTATAGTCACTCCATGAGTGTTCATTTCATAAACCACATGGATCCACTAGATGTCATTGCATGTGTGTTCTTTTCATTAAACAACTTGGATGTGTGTGATTTTCATAAACCACTAGATGGCACTCCATGTGTGTTCTTTTCACAAACCACATGGATCCACTAGATGTCATTGCACGTGTGTTCATTTCATAAACCACATCGATCTAATAGATGTCATTGCATGTGTGCTCTTTTCATTAAACCAATTGGATCCACTAGATTTCATTGCATGTGTGTTGTTTTCATAAACCACTTGGACTTGTGTTCTATTCATAAACCATTATAGTCACTCGATGAGTGTTCATTTCATAAACCACATGGATCCACTAGATGTCATTGCACGTGTGTTCTTTTCATTAAACCAATTGGATCCACTAGATGTCATTGCATGTGTGTTGATTTCATAAACCACTTGGATGTGTGTTCTTTTCATAAACTAGTAGAGTAACTCCACGAGTATTCATTTCATAAACCACATGGATCCACTCGCTGTCATTGCATGTGTGTTAATTTCAGTAAACCAATTGGATCCACTAGATGTCATTGCATGTGTGTTCATTTCATAAACCACTTGGATGTGTCTTCTTTTCATAAACTAGTAGAGTAACTCAAGGAGTTTTCATTTCACAAACCACATGGATCCACTAGATGTCATTGCATGTGTGTTCATTTCATAAACCACATAGATGTCTGTTATTTTCACAAACCACTAGATGTCACTCCATGTGTGTTCTTTTCATAAACAACATGGATCCACTAGATGTCATTGCACGTGTGTTCATTTCATTAAACCAATTGGATCCACTAGATTTCATTGCATGTGTGTTCATTTCGTAAACCACTTGGATGTGTGTTTGTTGCATAAACTAGTAATGTAACTACAAGCGTGTCTATTTCATAATGCACATGGATCAACTAGATGTCATTGCACATGTGTACTTTTCATTAAACACCTTGGATGTGTGTTATTTTCATAAACCACTAGATGTCACTACATGTGTGTTTTTTTCATAAACCACATGGATCCACAAGATGTCATTGCAAGTAGGTTCATTTCATAAACCACTAGGATCCACTAGATGTCATTCCACGTGTGTTCTTTTCATTAAACAACTTGGATGTGTGTTATTTTCATAAACCACTAGATGTCACTCCATGTGTGTTCTTTTCACAAACCACATGGATCCACTAGATGTTATTGCATGTGTGTTCATTTCATAAAACACATCGATCCAGTAGATGTCATTGCATGTGTTTTCTTTTCATTAAACCAATTGGATCCACTAGATTTCATTGCATCTGTGTTGTCTATATAAACCACTTGGACTTGTGTTCTATTCATAAACCAGTATAGTCACTCCATGATTGTTCATTTCATAAACCACATGAATCCACTAGATGTCATTGCATGTGTATTCTTTTCATTAAACCAATTGGATCCACTAGATGGCATTGCACGTGTGCTCATTTCATAAACCACTTGGATGTGTGTTCTTTTCATAAACCAGTAGTGTAACTCCATGAGTGTTCATTTCATAAACCACATGGATCCACTAGATGTCATTGCATATGTGTACTTTTCATTAAACAACTTGTATGTGTCTTATTTTCATAAACCACTAGATGTCACTACATGTGTGTTCTTTTCATAAACCACATGGATCCACAAGATGTCATTGCAAGTGTGTTCATTTCATAAACCACATGGATCCACTAGATGTCATTATATGTGTGTTTTTTCATTAAACCAATTGGATCTACTGGATGTCATTTCATGTGTGTTTATTTTATAAACCACATGGATCCACTAGATGTCATTCCACGTGTGTTCTTTTCATTAAACAACTTGGATGTGTGTTATTTTCATAAACCACTATATGTCACTCCATGTGTGTTGTTTTCATAAACCACATGGATCCACTAGATGTCATTGCATGTGTGTTCATTTCATAAACCACATCGATCCACTAGATGTGATTACATGTGTGTTCTTTTCATTAAACCAGTTGGGTCCAGTAGATTTCATTGCATGTGTGTTCATTTCATAAACCACTTGGATGTGTGTTCTTTTCATAAACCAGTAGAGTAACTCCAGGAGTGTTTATTTCATAAACCACATGGATCCACTAGATGTCATTGCATGTGTGTACTTTTCATTAAACACCTTGGATGTGTGTTATTTTCATAAACCACTAGATGGCACTCCATGTGTGTTCTTTTCACAAACCACACGGATCCACTAGATGTCATTGCACGTGTGTTCATTTCATAAACCACATCGATCTAATAGATGTCATTGCATGTGTGCTCTTTTCATTAAACCAATTGGATCCACTAGATTTCATTTCATGTGTGTTGTTTTCATAAACCACTTGGACTTGTGTTCGATTCATAAACCAGTATAGTCACTCGATGAGTGTTCATTTCATAAACCACATGGATCCACTAGATGTCATTGCACGTGTGTTCTTTTCATTAAACCAATTGGATCCACTAGATGTCATTGCATGTGTGTTGATTTCATAAACCACTTGGATGTGTGTTCTTTTCATAAACTAGTAGAGTAACTCCACGAGTATTCATTTCATAAACCACATGGATCCACTCGCTGTCATTGCATGTGTGTTAATTTCATTAAACCAATTGGATCCACTAGATGTCATTGCATGTGTGTTCATTTCATAAGCCACTTGGATGTGTCTTCTTTTCATAAACTAGTAGAGTAACTCAAGGAGTTTTCATTTCACAAACCACATGGATCCACTAGATGTCATTGCATGTGTGTTCATTTCATAAACCACATAGATGTCTGTTATTTTCACAAACCACTAGATGTCACTCCATGTGTGTTCTTTTCATAAACAACATGGATCCACTAGATGTCATTGCATGTGTGTTCATTTCATTAAACCAATTGGATCCACTAGATGTCATTGCATGTGTGTTCATTTCGTAAACCACTTGGATGTGTGTTTGTTGCATAAACTAGTAGTGTAACTACAAGCGTGTCTATTTCATAAACCACATGGATCAACTAGATGTCATTGCACATGTGTACTTTTCATTAAACACCTTGGATGTGTGTTATTTTCATAAACCACTAGATGTCACTACATGTGTGTTTTTTTCATAAACCACATGGATCCACAAGATGTCATTGCAAGTAGGTTCATTTCATAAACCACTAGGATCCACTAGATGCCATTCCACGTGTGTTCTTTTCATTAAACAACTTGGATGTGTGTTATTTTCATAAACCACTATATGTCACTCCATGTGTGTTGTTTTCATAAACCACATGGATCCACTAGATGTCATTGCATGTGTGTTCATTTCATAAACCACATCGATCCACTAGATGTGATTACATGTGTGTTCTTTTCATTAAACCAGTTGGGTCCAGTAGATTTCATTGCATGTGTGTTCATTTCATAAACCACTTGGATGTGTGTTCTTTTCATAAACCAGTAGAGTAACTCCAGGAGTGTTTATTTCATAAACCACATGGATCCACTAGATGTCATTGCATGTGTGTACTTTTCATTAAACACCTTGGATGTGTGTTATTTTCATAAACCACTAGATGGCACTCCATGTGTGTTCTTTTCACAAACCACACGGATCCACTAGATGTCATTGCACGTGTGTTCATTTCATAAACCACATCGATCTAATAGATGTCATTGCATGTGTGCTCTTTTCATTAAACCAATTGGATCCACTAGATTTCATTGCATGTGTGTTGTTTTCATAAACCACTTGGACTTGTGTTCGATTCATAAACCAGTATAGTCACTCGATGAGTGTTCATTTCATAAACCACATGGATCCACTAGATGTCATTGCACGTGTGTTCTTTTCATTAAACCAATTGGATCCACTAGATGTCATTGCATGTGTGTTGATTTCATAAACCACTTGGATGTGTGTTCTTTTCATAAACTAGTAGAGTAACTCCACGAGTATTCATTTCATAAACCACATGGATCCACTCGCTGTCATTGCATGTGTGTTAATTTCATTAAACCAATTGGATCCACTAGATGTCATTGCATGTGTGTTCATTTCATAAGCCACTTGGATGTGTCTTCTTTTCATAAACTAGTAGAGTAACTCAAGGAGTTTTCATTTCACAAACCACATGGATCCACTAGATGTCATTGCATGTGTGTTCATTTCATAAACCACATAGATGTCTGTTATTTTCACAAACCACTAGATGTCACTCCATGTGTGTTCTTTTCATAAACAACATGGATCCACTAGATGTCATTGCATGTGTGTTCATTTCATTAAACCAATTGGATCCACTAGATGTCATTGCATGTGTGTTCATTTCGTAAACCACTTGGATGTGTGTTTGTTGCATAAACTAGTAGTGTAACTACAAGCGTGTCTATTTCATAAACCACATGGATCAACTAGATGTCATTGCACATGTGTACTTTTCATTAAACACCTTGGATGTGTGTTATTTTCATAAACCACTAGATGTCACTACATGTGTGTTTTTTTCATAAACCACATGGATCCACAAGATGTCATTGCAAGTAGGTTCATTTCATAAACCACTAGGATCCACTAGATGTCATTCCACGTGTGTTCTTTTCATTAAACAACTTGGATGTGTGTTATTTTCATAAACCACTATATGTCACTCCATGTGTGTTGTTTTCATAAACCACATGGATCCACTAGATGTCATTGCATGTGTGTTCATTTCATAAACCACATCGATCCACTAGATGTGATTACATGTGTGTTCTTTTCATTAAACCAGTTGGGTCCAGTAGATTTCATTGCATGTGTGTTCATTTCATAAACCACTTGGATGTGTGTTCTTTTCATAAACCAGTAGAGTAACTCCAGGAGTGTTTATTTCATAAACCACATGGATCCACTAGATGTCATTGCATGTGTGTACTTTTCATTAAACACCTTGGATGTGTGTTATTTTCATAAACCACTAGATGGCACTCCATGTGTGTTCTTTTCACAAACCACACGGATCCACTAGATGTCATTGCACGTGTGTTCATTTCATAAACCACATCGATCTAATAGATGTCATTGCATGTGTGCTCTTTTCATTAAACCAATTGGATCCACAAGATTTCATTGCATGTGTGTTGTTTTCATAAACCACTTGGACTTGTGTTCGATTCATAAACCAGTATAGTCACTCGATGAGTGTTCATTTCATAAACCACATGGATCCACTAGATGTCATTGCACGTGTGTTCTTTTCATTAAACCAATTGGATCCACTAGATGTCATTGCATGTGTGTTGATTTCATAAACCACTTGGATGTGTGTTCTTTTCATAAACTAGTAGAGTAACTCCACGAGTATTCATTTCATAAACCACATGGATCCACTCGCTGTCATTGCATGTGTGTTAATTTCATTAAACCAATTGGATCCACTAGATGTCATTGCATGTGTGTTCATTTCATAAACCACTTGGATGTGTCTTCTTTTCATAAACTAGTAGAGTAACTCAAGGAGTTTTCATTTCACAAACCACATGGATCCACTAGATGTCATTGCATGTGTGTTCATTTCATAAACCACATAGATGTCTGTTATTTTCACAAACCACTAGATGTCACTCCATGTGTGTTCTTTTCATAAACAACATGGATCCACTATATGTCATTGCATGTGTGTTCATTTCATTAAACCAATTGGATCCACTAGATGTCATTGCATGTGTGTTCATTTCGTAAACCACTTGGATGTGTGTTTGTTGCATAAACTAGTAGTGTAACTACAAGCGTGTCTATTTCATAAACCACATGGATCAACTAGATGTCATTGCACATGTGTACTTTTCATTAAACACCTTGGATGTGTGTTATTTTCATAAACCACAAGATGTCACTACATGTGTTTTTTTTTCATAAACCACATGGATCCACAAGATGTCATTGCAAGTAGGTTCATTTCATAAACCACTAGGATCCACTAGATGTCATTCCACGTGTGTTCTTTTCATTAAACAACTTGGATGTGTGTTATTTTCATAAACCACTATATGTCACTCCATGTGTGTTGTTTTCATAAACCACATGGATCCACTAGATGTCATTGCATGTGTGTTCATTTCATAAACCACATCGATCCACTAGATGTGATTACATGTGTGTTCTTTTCATTAAACCAGTTGGGTCCAGTAGATTTCATTGCATGTGTGTTCATTTCATAAACCACTTGGATGTGTGTTCCTTTCATAAACCAGTAGAGTAACTCCAGGAGTGTTTATTTCATAAACCACATGGATCCACTAGATGTCATTGCATGTGTGTACTTTTCATTAAACACCTTGGATGTGTGTTATTTTCATAAACCACTAGATGTCACTACATGTGTGTTCTTTTCATAAACCACATGGATCCACAAGATGTCATTGCAAGTAGGTTCATTTCATAAACCACATGGATCCACTAGATGTCATTTCGCATGTGTTCTTTTCATTAAACAACTTGGATGTGTGTTATTTTCATAAACCACTAGATGTCACTCCAAAAGGATAGAAAAAGGGCACGCTCCTGGGAGGTTGCGGCCGTGTCGCTGCTACTTGATACATTGCAAATGTATCTATAATTTTTGATGTTCCATGCTTGGTTTTATCCACTTTCTTGTGTTTTTTCCACATTTTGGAGTACTTTTCAGATGATTTCTTGGACTAACCTATTAATAAGAGCCACAGTGCCAGCTGCCTTTTTTCTGCTGTTTTTGGTTCCAGGAAAGTCAGAAAATGAATATTCTCGGAATTGGACGGGACAAAAGCCAAAGTGCTTATTTTACCAGAAGTCATCTGGAGCCAGAATACGACACGGAGAAGAGCCAGGGTGTGGCCACACCACCTGGTGGCGCGGGCCTAGCCAGGCCGCGCCAGGGGGTGGTGTGGGCCCCCAGGCACCCCCTCAGCCTATCTCTTCACCTATAAGGAGCCTTCTGACCTAAAAACTTCGAGGGGTTCGACGTTTTTCAGAAGGAGTTCCGCTCCGCCGCCACCACCAGATTCCACGAAATAGCACCAGAAACTCCGTTCTGGCACCCTGCCGGGACGAGGAATTGGAGGAGATCATCGCCATCATCATCACCATCGCTTCTCCATCGACCATCCATGTTTCCCCCATCTATGAGTGAGTAATCCTCCGATGTAGGCCATGGGGATGGTAGGGATTGGATGAGATTGTTCATGTAATGGCATCAGATTGTTAGGGCATGGTGCCTAGTATCTTTTATTAGTGCTTTATGACTTTCTTGCGACTTGTTGTGCTTAATGCTTGTCACTAGGGCCCGAGTGCCATGATTTCAGATCTGAACATGTTATTGATTCATTATGATAGTATTGTTTTTGGTCTTATCTACAAGTTGTATACACACGCTGTTGTCCGGAACCAATGGCCCCGAAGTGACAGAAATCGGGATAACCGGAGGGAATGGCTTTGATGTGAGGATCACATGTGTTCACGGAGTGTTAATACTTTTCTCCGGTGCTCTGTTAAAAGGAGCACCTTAATTGCCAGTAGTTCCCTTGAGGCCCCGCTGCAAACGGGCTGGCAGGACAAAAGATGTTGTGAAAGTTCTCATTGCGAGCACGTATGACTATATATGGAACACATGCCTAGGATTGTCTAGTACTTGGATGCTTTATCTTATTTATCTGCAATTGCCCTATGTTCTGATTGCTATGTGAATTGTCTTGTCCATGCAACGCCCGTCCATCCATCCCTATGCCTACCACACTCGAATCCCACTGTTCATTGTTTTTGTTACTATTGTCTTTACTTTACTACTGTTGCTACTTTTGCTATTCCTACTACAAAATTGTTGCAACTAATAAACTGTTGTGAGCAAGATTGTTTCTAGGTGCAGCTGAATTGACAACTCAATTGTTAAGGCTTATAAATATTCTTTGGCTCCCCTTATTGAATCAATAAATTGGGTTTCACTTCCCTCGAAAATACTGCAATACACCCCCTATACGTGTGGGTCATCAAGACTATTTTCTGGCGCCGTTGCCGGGGAGCATAGCTTTATTTATTAAGTTCACTTGGATTATCTATTGTTCGCTGTTATCCATCCATCATGGGTAAGTCTTGTGATGGCAAGTTTCCTATTTTTCCATCCACTACAAGAAGAGGTACGGTTCTAAACACCTATGCTGCTCTTGATTCACCATCTGTTATAAGTAAGCTCGTTACACCACCACATACACATGGTACACACACTGCTACTAATTTGAAACTTCTGATGCTTATGATGCTGCTTCTACTGTGTTTGATAAGGGTGGTTCATTAGGTCCTTTCCTAGATGCTACGATTGCTATAACTATAGCTGGAAATACCGAAACTCCTAATGAAGACACTGCCACACCTGTTAGTTCACCTGAGTCTAGTGAAAGTTATGATATTGAAGATGGTTATGTTGAGATGACCGATGAATTTATTAAAGAATGTAAAAACACCCATGATAGGAGCGCTACTAAGAGTCTCCTTGAGAGGCGTACTATTAGACCCAAATTGTCTCCTATTGCTAAGTTTACTGCTTCTCCCATAAACATTACAGATAAAGATTATGATTTCTCTCTCGATCTATCTTACATAGCTATTGTTGAGAAAGAACCTTTTTGTGGGACTAAGAATGAAAGTGCGGTAGCACGTATGAATTAACTTTCTACCATGAGTGGCTTGATTTCTGATGATATTAAGATGCGTACTTACTTTGTTGCCAATATCTTCCCATTTTCACTGGAAGGAGAAGGTAAAACTTGGTTTAGTAATTTACCTCCTGGATCTATTGATAACCCTGAGTGCTTGATTAGTACTTTCCTGCAAAAATATTTTCCTCCTAGTGCTAGACATGCTATTTTGCAGGAACTTTTTGATTTTAAACAGGGAGAAAAAGAGGTATTGCCCAAATCTTGGGCAAGGTTTTGTTCTTTGATTCATGCACAAGCTGGAAGTCCATTACCTAAGAATGAGCTTCTTCATATATTTTATAATGGACTAACCGAGGAATCTAGGACATACCTAGATAGTTGTGTTGATTGTCTTTTCAGGAATAGGACTCCTAAGGAAGCTGAGGAATTAATGGCTAAAATAACCAAGAATTATCAAGATTGGACTCCTCCTAAACAAGCTATACTTGAAGTAATTGTACCTGAACCATCTATTCCGGTGCCTATTCCAACATCAAAGAAGAGGGGAGTTATTGAATTAAATGATGAAGTGATGAAGGAAGCTAAGAAATGTCTTAAGTAGAAGGGAATTAAAGCTGTAGATGTAAAGAATTTACCTCCTATAGAAGAATTATGTAAGCCTATTCCCTACTCACCCACTATTGAGGTACACTCTCTCCAACACTTTGATGAAGGTGATATCCCTTACTCTAAACCTCCTGATCAATGCTTAGAAGAATTCGATATCTTTATTGTTAAGCAAGATAATTTTAATAAAAGGGTGCAAAATCATCTAATGGAAAACACTAAAGCTATTGTTGAGTTGAAAGATATTGTGGAAAGAACCTCTAATGATGTTAAAATGATTGTTAAACACTTTCAAATGGTTCAAACTAAAATAGATCAACTCGTTAAAGTGCAAAAAGACTTGCTAGTTAATGCTGCTAAAGAAAAAACATACTTATGAAATTAGAACTAGAAGTGGTGCTGCTACCCAGGATCCTCTATACCCTGAGGGGCATCCCAAAAGAATTGAGCAGGATTCTCAACAAGCTGAAAATAGTGGCTCTACTCGTAAGAAAAGGAAAAAGAAGCATAAAACTGTTGTAGAACCCTCTAAACCTGCTATAGATCCTAATAGTATATCTATCTCTGATGCTGAAACTGAAAGTGGTAATGAAGAAAATGAAGTTCCTAATGAAGAAAAAGTTGAAGAAGAACCTGAAAACCACACTAAGAATCCTAAATACACCAAAGAATATTTTATTGCAAAGAAACATGGTAGTGAAAGAGAGCCTTGGGACCAAAAACCTATGCCTTTCCCTGATAAGAAACACAAGTCAAAGGAAGATGAACACTATAATAAGTTTTGTGAGTGGATGAAGCCTTTATTCTTGCAAATACCTTTTACTGATGCTATTAAATTGCCTCCTTACTCAAAGTATATGAAGGACATTGTCTCGAATAAAAGGAAGATCCCTAATGAAGAAATTTCTACTTTGCTTGCTAATTATTCTTTCAATGGTAAGGTCCCTAAGAAACTTGGAGACCTAGGGATTCCAACTATCCCCTGCTCTATTAGGAACGGTTATGTTAGAACTGCTTTGTGTGATTTGGGAGCTAGAGTTAGTGTTATGCCTTTCTCTCTATATAAAAGGCTTCAACTAGAAAAATTAATACCAACTGATATATCTTTGCAAATGGCTGATAAATCTACCACTATTCCTGTGGGTATATGTGAGGATGTACCTATTCAAGTGGCTCATAATTGCTTGATATTAACTGATTTTGTTGTGCTTGAAATGCATGAAGATGATAATATGTCTATTATTCTTGGGAGACCTTTTATTAATACTGCAGGAGCTGTTATTAATTGTAATCAAGGAAAGGTGACCTTTAATGTTAATGACAAGGAACATACTGTTTATTTCCCCAAGAAGATTGAAAGGACTTATGGTTTGAATTCAATCGAACATGTTGAAGCATTCAACTTGGAGAAATATATTGTCCCATACCAAGAAAAAAAATTGAAACTATTATGATTGGGACTATTGCTATCAAGGTTGAGGTAACATAATCACTAGTGGAATACAAAGTTTTGTCTCATATGGAATTGTTTTGGTAACAATACCTGATCAACCTTGTTAACAAAAGGATTTCATTGAACAAAACAATATTTTCACCATGACTATCTCCGCTTACTTCTATTCCATCCATTTTAGTTTTTGCTTATGCCTAACTTAAAGGCGTTAAATAAAAGTACTTATTGGAGATAACCCAAAAGTTTTAGATGAGTCTTGGAAGTTATTATTTCAGTAATAACCGCTCCTTACCCTTTTTATTTGCTTTTTGTGTCAAGAGTAACCTCTAATGAGAGAGAAGAAATGATTGGGAAACTTGCTGACCCGAAATAGATTTCTATGCTTCACCGTAAAAATTCTTGTAAAATCTCTGAATGTCTTTTTGAGGCGAAAATTTTTGTGGTCCTGCCCCAGGTTGTTATCTAACTTTTGTTAGTTCAACACTTTTTTATTTGAGCAACAGAAGGTCTTCGAAACAATTCGTCTTTACCTGTTGTTCTGTTTTGACAGATTTCTGCCATTTTCTGCATTTGCTTCTTGTTAGTTCATTTTTGAGTTCTTTTGGGGAATTCAGCTTTTTTAGGGAAGTACTTCAGTAGCTAGTGTTCTAATGGAAGTTTATTGGTGTTGGAACTGAACCTTAATACATATTATCTTGAGTGCACTAATGTTGCTAATAAAGATTGTGTGAAGTTTTGTATGAAGGAAAAATTTCAGGTGTATGGAAGGAATGAGTAATGAGATGAAGGATGGAATAAAGCTTAAGATTAGGGATGCCACGCGTGTCACCCTAAGAAATATCCACGAATTACAAGCGTCAAAGCTTAGGGATGCCCAAGACATCCCCCTTCTTTATCAATAAATATCTCAGGTTTCTTCCAAACACTTCATTTTTATTGTTTCATGCACAGTTGTGTTGTTCTTGGAGCGTCTTCTTTTTTGTTTTTGTTTTTTTTTGTTTTCATTTTGGTTTTTGTTTGCTTGGTTTTCTTAGTTTACTGAATAAATTGTTTGGACCTCCACTTTCATACATTGGTGTTCAAATAGTTTGGTTTGGTTTGGAAAAGAGTAGGAAAGCTCATGCTTAAGTGGTAAAGAGAGCTTGATTTTGACTATGGCCTATGTTTTGTCATGCCATGCTTGATATTGTTTTCGCTTTATTATTAGTATTCTTTTCTGTAGCATGACTTGTTATAAACAATTGAGATTGCTTAATGTGCCTTGGATGAATCATGCGTTGTTTTAGCATATTAAAGCATAGTATAGTGGTATTCTCCTTTGATGCTTTATTTGGGTTGACTTGGCACATGCTCACACCATGTTATGAGTATCCCAAGTCACCATAAGCCTTTATGATCCTTTAGTTTTCAACTTGTAGTATCACTTTATGCTTTGATCAATGATATTTTGTCGCTCTGCATGATTATGGTCATTATTCCTCTCTCGTTTGTCGCTCCCTTACTATTGCTAGCCTTCACTTACACTGAGTATGCTTTACTCATGCATCCAAACTCCCTAAACCAAATATCTCCAAAGTGTCCACCATACCTACCTATTAGCACTATTTGCTACTCCCGTGCATATTCAATATGCCTTGTTTTCTTCCGAATAAAATGTTTGCTTGTTATGAGAAAGTTAGTTAGTAAAGCTCTCACGAACTTGATGGCACACTTTATTTTCTTGCACTTAATAAACCTGAACCATTGCGTCCTTCTTTGTTGCGTATATGCTTGCGATTTACGAGTTGAAGTTAGCAGAACCATGTATCATGGGGACCGCTTTCAACACTTCATTGGTACCTTGTACCTAGTTGATAACATGTTCTTTTGCTTATGGATCCTGGCTGTGTGAATAAAAGTGGAACTTGTAAGATCATGGAGTTTGTATGTATGTTAGAGAAACGCCTAGGCCGCTAGCCTAAGCCATGCCTAATCATGGTGGAAACTTGCAACATACCATAATGAGCATTCTATGAAGCATCCTCAATAAAAATCTATGCACATAGTAAATAAAAAGATCACCGAGATGCTCATTGTCTGCTTGCCTTGTTATTTTGATTATGGGTCAGCTCCCGTGTCATGTGCAAGGGGTACCCCGTTGGCGGTTCTCTATGATACATGTATACTTACAATGACAAGAGCTTACTTGTGACTCAAGTTGAGTAGCATGAGGATCGGTCTTCGTAAGTAAGGGGCATGAGACTTCGATTTATAACTTGTCAAGCATATCCTCTTAGTTATGTCACTTTAACCTTAACCACTTAAAGATGCTTATGATAGGGGCAATGCGAGCTCAAAGCTAACAAGTACCATACATTCAGCATTTGGAAGCCTTTCAAAGTTCTATGAGCACTTTCTTGAGAGCATAGTGGCCATTCTTAGTTCTATGTGCATTGTCCCAAGACTTGTTGATTGATGTATACCTTGATATTGCTTGTTTTAAACTATTTGTATCTAGTCACTCTTATGAACTTTGAAGGTGTCCTGTGCATTTATATTTGCTACTCTATGAGGGACAAGCTGAATACTACTATGCTATGTTTTCTTTATGTGAAACAAACAAACGTCTTGCAAAGCATTGTTATTCATGAATCTGTTGTTTGTGCATTTTCATGTTGCAACATAGTTGCTATGTCTTATTGCTAGAAATTTGTCTTTCATATTATGATTGAAGTACTATGATCCCAGCTTTGAATGTCTTACAAATACTTTGATCAAGTTTATGATGGTGCATGTCACCTCAAAAATTATTCTTTCTTCTTATCACTTACCTACTCGAGGACGAGCAGGAGTTAAGCTTGGGGATGTTGATACATTGCAAATGTATCTATAATTTTTGATGTTCCATGCTTGGTTTTATCCACTTTCTTGTGTTTTGTCCACACTTTGGAGTACTTTTCATATGATTTCTTAGACTAACCTATTAACAAGAGCCATAGTGCCAGCTGCCTATTTTCTGTTGTTTTTGGTTCCAGGAAAGTCAGAAAATGAATATTCTCGGAATTGGACGGGACAAAAGCCAAAGTTACTATTTTACCGGAAGTCATCTGGAGCCAGAATACGAGACAGAGAAGATCCAGGGGGTGGCCATACCACCTGGTGGCACGGGCCTAGCCAGGTCGCGCCAGGGGGTGGTGTGGGTCCCCCATGCACCCCCTCGGCCTCTCTCTTCGCCTATAAGGAGCCTTCTGACCTAAAACCTTCGGGGGGTTCGACGTTTTTCTAGAAGGAGTTCTGCTCCGCCGCCACCACCAGATTCCACGAAACAGCACCAGAAACTCCGTTTTGGCACCCTGCCGGGACGGGGAATTGGAGGAGATCATCGCCATCATCATCACCATCGCTTCTCCATCGACCATCCATGTTTCCCCCATCTATGAGTGAGTAATACCCTGTTGTAGGCCATGGGGATGGTAGGGATTGGATGAGATTGTTCATGTAATGGTATCAGATTGTTAGGGCATGGTGCCTAGTATCTTTTATTAGTGCTTTATGACTTTGTTGCGACTTGTGCTTAATGCTTGTCACTAGGGCCCGAGTGCCATGATTTCAGATCTGAACATGTTATTGATTCATTATGATAGTATTATTTTTGGTCTTATCTACAAGTTGTATACACACGTTGTTGTCCGGAACCAATGGCCCCGAAGTGACAGAAATCGGGATAACCGGAGGGAATGGCTTTGATGTGAGGATCAAATGTGTTCACGGAGTGTTAATGCTTTGCTCCGGTGCTCTATTAAAAGGAGCACCTTAATTGCCAGTTGTTCCCTTGAGGCCCCGCTGCAAACGGGCTGGCAGGACAAAAGATGTTGTGCAAGTTCTCATTGCGAGCACGTATGACTATATATGGAACACATGCCTAGGATTTTCTAGTACTTGGATGCTTTATCTTATTTATCTGTAATTGCCCTATGTTCTGATTGCTATGTGAATTGTCTTGTCCATGCAACGCCCGTCCATCCATCCCTATGCCTACCGCACTCGAATCCCACTGTTCACTGTTATTGTTACTACTATCTTTACTTTACTACTGTTGCTACTTTGCTATTCCTACTACAACACTGTTGCTACTGATAAACTGTTGTGAGCAAGATTGTTTCCAAGTGCAGCTGAATTGACAACTCAGTTGTTAAGGCTTATAAATATTCTTTGGCTCCCCTTGTGTCGAATGAATAAATTGGGTTTCACTTCCCTCGAAAATACTGCGATACACCCCCTATACTTGTGGGTCATCACTAATGTCTGCACGTGGCGGGCATGGAGTGCCTCACGCACTGTACCAGCCTTCTCCCGTCCGACACGTGGTGGATGCGGAGAGGGTCATGGGTCCTTTTCCCTTTTCTTTTTGTAGATTTGAACATAAAAACTGTGATATCTTTCAAACAGAGAGTCCAAATCGATATCTGTTTTCACAGCCTTACTAGTCACGTCCAGATCTTCAAAATTAGATCCATTGTTGATATGTTTCGACGAAATTTTTCTCGTACTGCCTTTGATGCGTAGGTTGCACTGCCTTTTGGTCTAGTACACGGTGCCTTCGGTTGCAATGCACGGCACGGTGTCCAGGAAGTGTACTATGCATTGTCCAGGCAGTGCACCGTCCATGCACTGCCTTGTTGTTCTGTGTTGCACTGCCTTAGTTCGCAGTGCACTGCGTGGTGTCCAGGCAGTGTACTATGCACTGTCCAGGCAGTGCACTGTCCATGCACTGTTTTGTTGTTCTGTGTTGCACTGCCTTAGTTCG
The DNA here is from genome assembly GCA_910589775.1 of Avena eriantha. Lineage (NCBI taxonomy): Eukaryota > Viridiplantae > Streptophyta > Magnoliopsida > Poales > Poaceae > Avena > Avena eriantha. The sequence goes on along the minus strand of OU342742.1, from coordinate 354,471,875 downwards.
CAGTGCACTGCGCGGTGTCCAGGCAGTGCACTGTCCATGCACTGCCTTGTTGTTCTGTGTTGCACTGCCTTAGTTCGCAGTGCACTGTCCAAGCAGTGTACTATGCACTGTCCAAGCAGTGCACCGTCCATGCACTGCCTTGTTGTTTTGTGTTCACTGCCTTACTTTTAAGTGCACTGCGCGGTGTCCTAGCAGTGTACTGCCTCGTTGTACACCCTTGCACTGCCTTCGGTCATAGTGCACTGCGCGGTGTCCAGGCAGTGCACCGTCCATGCACTGCCTTGTTGTACTGCGTTGCACTACCTAAGGTCACAGTGCACTGCGTGATGTTCTTGGAGTGCATGGTGTACTGCGTTGCACTGCTTTCGGTCGACAGTAACCAAGTTGCACCACTCGTGCACTGCCTTATTGCACTGCGTTGAACTGCCTTACATCGCGTGCACTGCATGAGCAGCTAGCCACGTGTCGGGCTGCCGTGTGGCCAGAAATACACGTGCTGCCGTGCGACCGAAAATACACGCGTTGCCGAGCGGCCGGAAATACGCACGGGTGAACTTCCACACGCCACGTGTCGGGCTGCCGTGCGGCCGGAAACGTGCGCGATGCACCGAAACGCGCGCTTCCTGAAGAGCGCGCTCCCGCTAGTCGTTCCCGATGTCACTCCATGTGTGTTCTTTTCATAAACCACATGGATCCACTAGATGTCATTGCATGTGTGTTCATTTCATAAACCAAATCGATCTACTAGATGTCATTGCAGGTGTGTTCTTTTCATTAAACCAATTGGATCCACTAGATTTCATGCATGTGTGTTGTTTTCATAAACCACTTGGACTTGTGTTCTATTCATAAACCAGTATAGTCACTCCATGAGTGTTCATTTCATAAACCACATGGATCCACTAGATGTCATTGCATGTGTGTTCTTTTCATTAAACCAATTGGATCCACTAGATGTCGTTGCATGTGTGTTCTTTTCATAAGCCATTTGGACTTGTGTTCTATTCATAAATGATTATAGTCACTCCATGAGTGTTCATTTCATAAACCGCATGGATCCACTAGATGTCATTGCATGTGTGTTCTTTTCATTAAACCAATTTGATCCACTAGATGTCATTGCATGTGTGTTCTTTTCATTAAACCAATTTGTTCCACTAGATGTCATTGCATGTGTGTTCATTTCATAACCCACTTGGATGTGTGTTCTTCTCATAAACTAGTAGATGTTCATTTCATAAACCACATAGATCCACTTGATGTCATTGCATGTGTGTTCTTTCCATTATACAACTTGGATGTGTCTTATTTTCATAGACCTTTAGATGTCACAGCATGTTTGTTCTTTTCATAAACCACATGGATCCACTAGATGTCATTTCATGTGTGTTATTTTCGTTAAACCAATTGGATCGACTAGATGTCATGCCATGTGTGTTAATTTCATAAACAACTTGTGTGTGTGTTATTTTCATAAACCACTAGATGTCACTTCATGTGTGTTCTTTTCATAAACCACATGGATCCACTAGATGTCATTACATGTGGGTTCTTTTCATTAAACCAATTGGATCCACTAGATTTCATTGCATGTGTGTTCATTTCATACCACATGGATGTGTGTTCTGTTCATAAACCACTAGAGTCACTCCATGAGTGTTCATTTCATAAAGCACATGGATCCACTAGATGTCATGGCATGTGTGTTCATTTCATTAAACCAATTGGATCCACAAGATGTCATTGCATGTGTGTTCATTTCATAAACCACTTGGATGTGTGTTCTTTTCATAAACCAGTAGAATAACTCCAGGAGTGTTTCTTTCATAAACCACATGGATCCACTAGATGTCATTGCATGTGTGTATTTTTCATTAAAGACCTTGGATATGTGTTATTTTCATATACCACTAGATGTCACTACATGTGTGTTCATTTTATAAGCCACATGGATCCACAAGATGTCATTCCATGTGTGTTCATTTCATAAACCACATGGATCCACTAGATGTCATTCCACGTGTGTTCTTTTCATTAAACAACTTGGATATGTGTAATTTTCATAAACCACTAGATGTCACTACATGTGTGTTCTTTTCATAAACCAAATGGATCCACTTGATGTAATTGCATGTGTGTTCATTTCATAAACCTCATGGATCCACTAGATGTCATTCCACGGGTGTTCTATTCATTAAACAACTTGGATGTGTGTTATTTTCATAAACCACTAGATGTCACTACATGTGTGTTCTTTTCGTAAACCACATGGATCCACTAGATGTCATTGAATGTGTATTCATTTCATAAACCACATCGATCCACTAGATGTCATTGCATGTGTCTTGTTTTCATTAAACCAATTAGATCCACTAGATTTCATTGCATGTGTGTTCTTTTCATAAACCACTTGGACTTGTGTTCTATTCATAAACCAGTATAGTAACTCCATGAGTGTTCATTTCATAAACCACATGGATCCACTAGATGTCATTGCAAGTGTGTTCTTTTCATTAAACCAATTGGATCAACTAGATGTCATTGCATGTGTGTTCATTTCATAAACCACTTGGATGCGTGTTCTTTTCATAAACCAGTAGAGTAACTCCATGAGTGATCATTTCATAAACCACATGGATCCACTTGATGTCATTGAATGTGTCTTCTTTTCATTAAACAACTTGGATGTGTGTTATTTTCGTAAACCTTCAGATGTCACTACATGTTTGTTCTTTTCATAAACCACATGGATCCACTAGATGTCATTGCATGTGTGTTATTTTCATTAAACCAATTGGATCGACTAGATGTCATTGCATGTGTGTTCATTTAATAAACAACTTGGGTGTGTGTTATTTTCATAAACCACTAGATGTCACTACATGTGTGTTCTTTTCATAAACCACATGGATCCACTAGATGTCATTGCATGTGGGTTCTTGTCATTAAACCAATTGGATCCACTAGATTTCATTCCATGTGTGTTCATTTCATAAACCACATGGATGTGTGTTCTGTTCATAAACTAGTAGAGTAAGTCCATGAGTGTTCATTTAATAAACCACATGGATCCACTAGATGTCATTGCATGTGTGTTCATTTCATTAATCCAATTGGAGCCACTAGATGTCATTGCGTGTGTGTGTACATTTCATAAACCAATTGGATGTGTGTTCTTTTCATAATCTAGTAGAGTAACTCTGAGAGTGTTTATTTCATAAACCACATGGATCCACTAGATGGCATTGCATTTGTGTACTTTTCATTAAACACCTTAGATGTATGTTATTTTCATATACCACTAGATGTCACTACATGTGTGTTCTTTTCATAAGCCACATGGATCCACAAGATGTCATTGCATGTGTGTTCATTTCATAAACCACATGGATCCACTAGATTTCATTGCATATGTGTACTTTCATTAAACCAATTGGATCCACTAGATGTCATTGCATGTGTGATGATTTCATAAACCACATGGATCCACTAGATGTCATTCCACGCATGTTCTTTTCATTAAACAACTTGGATGTGTGTTATTTTCATAAACCACTAGATGTCACTGCATGTGTGCTCTTTTCATAAACCAAATGGATCCACTATATGTCATTGCATGTGTGTTCATTTCATAAACCACATCTGTCAACACCTGGATTTTTAATCCTAGATGCCCATTATGCCATACCTCGCAATCCCAGGATTACCATTTTTGCGAGACATAACAGATTGGATATCAAAGTACATCATCCATTACAAACCATACATAAGGTCTTACACAAATAAGGATCTCATGATCCAGTCTAAATACAACACTCCGCGGAAATAAAAGATAAGCGTAGCGGTGGGGTCCATCTTCAGGGGCACAGGCAATGCTGACGAAGGCAGATAGTCCTAGTTATCATAGCCATCCTGCTGGCCATCATCTTGATAGTCTCCTTCATACGCTGGCCATGATAATAGCTAGGGACAAAAGCCATGAGTACTCTTTAAGTACTCGCAAACTACCACTAACAAGTATCATAACTCTAAGTTAAAGTGCTAAATCTAAGTTTAACTATAAAGTTAAGTTTGAAACCTAAGCTGAGTTCTGAACCAAAGAAAGATAAAGTAAAATTCTAGAATCACTTAAGTTGGGAAGCTATTGTCATAAACACAACCCTGTTGTGGTAAAGTCAAGATTCATCATTCATTTCTAGTTATTTGGAAAACATCTGACAACGAAACAGTATGGCCATTCCAACTGTCCATAACCGCGGACGTGGCTATTCGAATAGTTTGACACTCTGCAGAGGTGGTACACTTTCACCACAAGATTCGATACATCTGTCAGGGATAGCCCTGAATCATCATACTTAGTATGCAGATAATCAAACATAACCTTCCCTTTACACACCCTAGTATAAGCACCTCTCCTATGAGCATGGCCTCCCAACCTTGACCATTTGTCATCTTGGGCACTGCATAGGTGGACATCATGAGAGGTAGCCTCAGCTCAAACCTCTCCCGCGAGGGAACTAATACTAATGCATATAAATTTCCAGCTAAGCCTTACCCAATTCAGGTAGTGTGGTTGTACGGTAAATTTGGAATGGTATCGCATCCGAATCCAACCATCAGTTTTATAAAAGGGTTAATGCTCATGCCTCAACATTTTCAACATCATCAACCATTTGTGTTTCTCAACACATGTCAAAACATCTCAATAGAATGACTCATCATTCTAAGGTTTTCATAATTCATTTTCACCAAGTGTTCCCATCTAAAGTGACTCATGTTTTGATCTACTCTAAACTACTAAGTTAAGAGTGTTCACTAAGGTAGAAAAGATGGGTTCAATCTCATGCCATGGAATGACAACTAAAGCTTAGCTAAATAGGTCAAGTGTTATACTTTTTATGCTACCTTCAAAAACAAGTAAAGAACTTTGTGTAAACTAAGGGAGGTAAAACTTGTAAATAAGACTTGGGGTACTAATAGTCAAAGGGGTGTGATCAAAGCATGTCTAAGGCATCTTTGCTAAACCATCTAGTTTGATCCTAGCTTGCTAAGCACTAAACTTGCAAGTGTTAGCTTGCTAATAGTAGCTTGCCTTGGGTAGTGCAGGGGTTGAATTTTTCTTCTTCTTCTTCTTCTTGGTAGAACTCATCCTCCTCGAAAGCTTGGTCGGTACTATCGTCTATAAATACATACGGAACACACAATCACCAAACAATACTTAACTAGGCTAAGTAGCATTCTAGGACACTGATTTGATGATCTATTATCATCACAAGCATCACAAGTTTAAATCACTAGTTTCATCTTTTTAAATATAGAAAAGTAATTTCTACTCATTGAAAAATTAACTAAGATTTAATATTCACCACTTAAATATGGGATCATGTTGACACATGTCATCACCACATATTCTAACATGTGGGAATGAGATTTAAAGGTTGGATCAATATTAATTTGGTTTAAGTTTATTATTTAATGATTTAAAGTGACTAGAAATGCCTATCTAGCATTATTTTGGGTACTAGTCCAAAGTCACTGCATGTAAACCTTAATATTATTACATATTCAGATAGGTATGATGAAATGTGATTTTTGAGAGTTGGAATCAACTCCAAACCTATCTTAGTTGATTTTATAAAAATGTTGCAAGTTGCAAAAGCTTCTGTTTTGTTATTTTTACTAGGAGAGATCTATAACTCTAATTGGATTAATCCCAACGGGCTTGGATAGATCACTTCAATACCTTTCAGGAAAAATTGGTTTCATGCAATTTGGATTTGTAAAACTCCCAGAATTAAATTTTAAACTAGTGGACAGAAACTAGATGCAACTTAAAAAGAAAAAATCCAATTTTGAACGGCTGGGCTAGCGCGGGAAAGAACATGGGCCGGCCCAGTGGCGCTCCGCGGCACGGGCTCAGCTGACAGGGGGTCCCGCTTGTCAGCGGCACTTAACACGTGAAACGGTACGCGCGCTGTGGGCCGTAGGATTAGAAGGGGGATCTACGGCTGAGGGTTGTCGTCGACGACGAACAGGTCGCCGGCGAGAGTTTGCCCTAGCGGCTTGGTGGGGGTCTACCAGCGATGTACCAGGGTTCCAGCGACATCGGCGATGCGGGCAAATGAACTGGAAGATGACAGCGAGGCGAGGCGCGGTTGCGGTGGAGCTTGGGGTGCCCTAAATCACAGGCGCTCTTCTTCTCTAGAGGCGGCGGCTCCGGCTCCAATTCCGGCGAGGCAGAGCTCGAGCGGCATCGGCGAGAGGTGGGTGAGGTTCAGTGACAGGTGGGGAGTGAGTGGGTGTGGGGAAATGGTGCTGGGGAGGCCTGTTTATATAGGCCCAACGGTGAGACCGAGCGGTGTGGGCAGGCGACTCCGGCGAGGGCGACACAGGGGGATAGCGGCGTGGATCGAGGTAGGGTGTGGTGGCATGTCTCCTGGCGGTGCGTTGAGGCTTAAATGCGTGGCATGGCGTGCTCTGTGCCGGTCGGGGCGCGTCATGCGCTCTGGGCGGCAGAGGCGGCGGGTCCGACGGCGAGCGGTGGCCGGGGTGCATTGGGCGGCCAGTGGGGGTGTCTAGGGTGTTCCCTAGGTCATGGCGGAGCGATAGGCATGGGCTGCGGCCGAGGGGTGGTCGGTGCACGCGGGGACAGGGCGTGCTCTGCGGGCGGCGTCGGCATGGTCGACCAGCTCCGGGCGCGGCGGTACCTGGCCGCTCTGCTCTCTGTCTCTGGGCTGGGGCTGGTTGGATGGTGGCGGTGGACCACTGGCTAGCTTGTAGACATGGCGAGAGAGGGGGAAGCGGTCTGCTGCTGCGAGTGCATGGTTGGCCGGCGAGGAGTGGCTCGGCATGGCCTTGCAGTGCAGCTAGGAGGTAGGGGATGTGCTGGTGTTGGTCTGGTTTGGCTTGAGGGAGACAAGCGTGATCAAAGCACTCCAATTTGCTAGACAAGATCAAGCCCAAAACAGTGATAGTTAGGCCACTTTGATCTTGCCCACAAAGTGTTTGATGAAATGGCCGAAAGAGAAAAACTTTGGAATTTTGAGTTCAAAATTTTTGGGTATTCTCCACTAGTGCTAGGTAGTCTATGGTTGCAAGGGTTTTGAAAGTGGAGCTCAAAAAGATGGTTTTTGAAATAGGGGTGATCTATGCATATGCATTGGATTCAATTTTCACATGCCAATTAAAATAAGTAAAAGAATGTTTTTAGCAGATCAAAAGGTGGGCCTTGGTACCTCATAATGTGTACTAGCAAGGGGTGCAAAGATCATGAATTGTTTCTGTTAAGAAATGAGTGCTAGGAACACTCAAAGTAGTGCAGTGGATTAAAATGGCCAAAATGACCATTCCTCCTCTTTAATTGTTTTTGACTTGATTTTCTTCAGGAAAAGTTTAGGAATGATGTAGATGAGGTTTAAATCACCTAAGAATCATTTTACAACCAAAGAATCACAGAACCATGGCAATTCAAATCAATTCCTATTTTAAATACACATACACATGAATGCTTTCATTTTAAATTTGGAAAAGTTTTTGTTAACCCCAAATTTGATGATTTAGATCTTGATAAGCTTGGACTGAAGTTTGGGGATGTTACAAACCTTCCCCCCTTAAACAAAATCTCGTCACGAGATTTACAAAGAAAACTAGGAACTAAAGAGATCTGGGAATTCTATCCTGATGTAATCTTCTCGCTCCCAAGTGGCTTCCTCCTCGGTATCGTTGCTCCACTGAATCTTGAGAAACTTGATACTCTTGGTCCTGGTGGTTCTGTAGGCTTCTCCTAAGATACGGATGGGAACTTCTCTATAGGTCAAGTCATTCTTGATTTCCACCGCTGTGTGATCGATGTTCTTGAAAACTTCGGTCTTCTCGGGCACTTCCAAACATTTGCGAAGTAACGAGATATGGAACACATTGTGGGTGGCTGACATCTCTTTAGGCAGTTCCAGTTGATACGATACTTCTCCTTGACGGTTCAGAATATTGAAGGGCCCGATATATCTGGGGGCTAACTTTCCTTTCAGACTAAAGCGTTGAGTCCCCTTCAATGGTGAAACCTTGAGATACACAAAATCTCCGACATTGAAAGTCAGGTCTCTCCTTCTTTTGTCAGCATAACTCTTCTGTCTGGATTGGGCGGTCTTGAGGTGCTCACGGACTTTGTGAACTTTCTCTTCTGCTTCTCGGAGAATGTCGGGTCCAAAGTTCTAACTCTATCCTACTTGCGACCAATTCAAAGGGGTACGACACTTTCTTCCATATAGGAATTCAAAGGGTGCCATCTGCAAACTAGCTTGATAACTGTTGTTATACGAGAATTCTGCGAAAGGCAGGCAGTCTTCCCATTTTGATATGTATTCCAACACACAAGCTCTAAGCATATCCTCTAGGATCTGGTTGACTCTCTCAGTCTGTCCATCATTTTGCGGATGATACGTTGTGCTGAAGTTCAACTTGGTTACTAATCCTTCCTGAACTTTCTACCAAAACCTTGAGGTAAACTGGGTTCCTCGATCTGATACTATGGTCTTGGGGGTTCCATGCAGACTAACAATTCTAGCGATGTACAGTTCTGCTAGCTTCGCACTCTGGTAAGTTTTCTTGATAGGTATAAAGTGGGATACCTTGGACAGTCTATCAACTATGACCCAGATTGAGTCATTTCCCCTACTAGAAGTAGGTAAACTGGTGATAAAGTCCATTCCGACAGAATCCCATTTCCATTCCGGAATCTGCAATGGTTGCAATAGTCCTGCAGGTCTCTGATGCTCTGCCTTGACTCTTTGACAGATGTCACACTTGGCGATGTAGCTTCCGATCTCTCTCTTCATCTCGTGCCACCAAAATTGCTCCTTCAAATCCTGATACATCTTTGTTCCTTCGGGGTGGATAGAATAAAGAGTATCATGAGCTTCCTTCATGATAACATCCATCAGCTCCGAATCTGCTGGCACACAGATACGCCCTTTGTACCACAGTACACCTTCTTCGTCTTTAGTGAATCCAGGTACTTTTGTACCAATACAATGTTTGATTCCGTCGATACTTTCATTCCCCTTCTGGGCTTCCTTGATTTGGCTAATCAAAGTGGGCTAAAGTTCAATGCTAGCTAAGAATCCTTTGCTAACTAATTCAGTCATGAACTGCTCCAACTCTTCATACAAACTTGGTTGCTTCTCCTTGATCATGGTGTTTAGCCTACACGGCAATCTGCTAAGAGCATCCGCTACCACATTGGCTTTGTCGGGGTGATAGTGAATGTCAACATCATAATCCTTGATTAACTCTATCCATCTCCTTTGTCTCATATTCAGCTCCTTCTGAGTGAAGATATATTTTAAGATCTTGTGATCTGAGTAAATCTCACAGCGATTACCCATCAGATAATGATGTCATGTCTTCAATGCTAGAACCACGACTGCTAGCTCAAGATCATGGGTCAGATAGTTCTGCTCATGCTGCTTCAGTTGTCGAGACAGATATGCTATAACTTTGCCTTCTTACATCAACACACATCCAAGACCAATCTTGGATGTGTCACAATACACATCAAACGGCTTCTTGATGTCTGGCATGACCAATATTGGGGCTGATATCAATCTCTTCTTCAGTTCCTGAAAACTGGCTTCACATTTGTCTGTCCATTCAAACTTCTTGTCCTTCTTCAACAATTGGGTCATTGGTCGGGCTATGCTTGAGAATCCTTCTACGAACTTGCGGTAATATCCCGCTAATCCGAAAAATGCATGGACTTGGGTTTGAGTGGTTGGGGCTTCCCATTCTTCGACATCTTTGATCTTGGCGGGATCAACAGAGACTCCTCCGGCAGACACAATATGTCCTAGGAATCCTACTTCCTCTAGCCAAAACTCACACTTGCTGGACTTGGCATATAACTAATGCTCTCTCAGGGTTTCTAGGATAACTCTCAGATGTTGCTCATGCTCTTCTTCTGACCTGGAGTAGATAAGAATGTCGTCGATGAACACAACTACAAACTTATCTAGGAAATTCATAAAGATCTTATTCATGAGATTCATGAAATAAGAAGGGGCATTGGTTTATCCAAAAATCCATAACCATATACTCGTATAAACGATAGAGAGTAGTAAAGGCGGTCTTCGGAATATCCGTTGCACTAATCTTAAGTTGCTGATAACCAATCCTAAGATCAATCTTTGGGAATACTTGAGCTCTGGTCAACTGATCAAATAGATCCTCTATCTTTGGCAAGGGGTACTTGTTCTTGATGGTGACATCATTCAACTTTCTGTAATCTGTGCACAGACGGTTGCCTCCATCTTTCTTGTCGACGAATAACACTGGTGAAATCCATGGCGATGCGCTTGGTTGAATCAAGCCTTTCTCTAACATGGCATCCAACTGCTTCTTCAGTTCCACTAACTTTGAGGGGTTCATGCTATAGGGTCTCTGAGCTATAGGTCCGGTTCCGGGGATTAGTTCGATAATGAACTCAATATCCCTATCCAGGGACATACCTGGCAATTCATCTGGGAATATGTCGGGGTATTCACAGACTACTCGGACTTGGACAATAGTGGGAAGGGCTACACTCTTGTTGCACTTGAATTGATGGGGTAAGGTTTCAGAGATATGTTCTACTGTGACTCCAGAACTACTGGTCATGGTGATGGATTTCTTAGCACAGTCTATCAGTCCTTTATGCCTTGACATCCAGTCCATACCTAGTACTACTTCCAATCCTTTGGTTCCAAGTACAATTAGGTTGGCATAAAAATCTATCCCATGTATTCTGATAGGTACAACTTTGCAAATTTTTCTTGCTTTGGTTGTTGAACCGGGGATTTGAACTATCATGACATGCTTCAGGTTGGTTGGACGAATCTTACTAGTGCATGCAAATTCTTCGGTGACAAATGAATGCGATGCCCCAGAATCAAACAATACTCTTGCTAAAACTGAGTTGATAGAAAACATACCTAGAACTACATCTGGTGCTTCTTGGGCTTCTTCGACGTTCATGTGGAACAGACGGCGATTGCGGTTGTGAGGGTTTCCTGGGGCAAATCTCCTTCCTGGTTGAACATGACGCTGCTGCTGAGCTAGGGCATTCACATTGGCATTGGCTGCAGTCTTCTTGGGACACTCATTGGAGTAGTGACCCTTCACTCCACATTCGAAACAAGTGATCTGGGACTTGTCCTTGACTGCGACAGGCACAACATTGCTGCCAGTTCTAGGTGCAGTGTTGTTGTTGTTGTTCTTGGGAGGTGCACGGTTGAAATTGTTGGCATTACCGGAGTTGTGATTGTTTCCTCTGGACTTCACATTGCCTCCGCTACGGTTGGGGTAGCTTGGGCGAGACGTTGGGGTTCGGTTGTTCCTTGGTGCATATCCTGGTGAAGGGTTGGGACGGTACTTATGGTGACTACTGGATCTAGACTGCTGCATCATATGACGCTTGCGGTTGTCGTTTGCCTGGTTAATCTTCCCTTCCATCTGCATGGCAGAGTCGACTAGCTCTTCGAGATCCTGGAAACGGATGTTGACGAGGACAGTCTGCATTTCATCATGCAGTCCGTTCAGGAAACTCTCCTTCTTCTTGGCCTCCGTTTTGATCTCATCAGGTGCATATCTAGCAAGTGACAGGAATCTGTCACGGTACTCCACCACAGTCATTTTTCCTTGCTTCAATTCGCGGAACTCATCTCTCATTATGTTGACTAGTCCCTGCGGCATGTGGGTGCGACTGAACTTGACTTTGAATGCTTCCCATGTCATCACTTGGCCATGGTTCATATTGCGGATGCTATTCTACCAAGCTCTGGCATCTCCCACCAGATAGTGGGTGGCGAAGAGAACTTTCTCATTTTCATCAACTCCTGCAACTTCGAGGTTGTTTTCCATGGTCTGTAACCAGTCATCAGCATCTAATGGGTTTTTAGAGGTGCTAAAGATTGGGGGATTGGTATTCTGAAAGTTTTTGAGCTTGGATCCCTGGTGATCCTGATTTCCATGCCCTTGGTTGTTCAGAGCCATCTAGGCGATCTGCTACAATGTTGCTAAGTTGGCTTGGCGTTCTTCCCTGCTTGCTTAACGGTCTGCGATGAGATTCTGCAAGATCTGCAGCATTGGGTCTTGTGACGAGCTGCTCCCTCCTTGGTTTCCACGAGTCATCTGAAGATTGAGATGGATGTAGGGGTAAGAGGGAAATTCTACGGTTCATGGTTTTGGTTTTTCAAAGCTAAAACTTTGAGTTAGACTCAGGTTTTTCAACTAACTCCATTTTCATTCATGCAAGCAAGAACACGATACAACACACACCACAACAATCAAAGGGAAAACAGATGGTTTGAAGAACCATTCTGCAAGCTACGATACAGTGAGATCGATACATCTCATGCTACGACAGTGCCCTAGTGTTTCTACTCATCGTCGATGAAGTCAGAGTCATCATCGTCAGTGTAGAAGTCCACGGCATCCTTTGGCAGAAAATCAACATCATTGCTGAGGTAAGAATCCATGTCTCCTTGGATGTCTTCACCCTCATCTTCTTCTTCCTTGGCGGGAAGCTGAGCTTCCTGCTCCTTGACGGTCTTCTCGAGGTCGGCCACCTTCTTGCGAATACGGGTGATGGTGCGATCCTTTTTGCCACGCTGGCGACGAAGAGACTGGCGGTCCTGGACGAGCAGTGCAAAAGTCTGGGCCTTCTAGTCAGCAATGGCACGGTTCTGGTTGGCTAACTCTCTGGCATTGTCCAGTTCCTGCTGTCTGTCATGAAGCAGGAAGTCAAGGTTCTCCACTTGACGCCTCAACTCTGGGTGACTTGGAATCTCCATTGGCATTCCCATGAAGTCACGTCTTGCATAGTGGGCAAAACGAGTTCCTTGGATCTTGTTGACGCTGAGGGCACATAGCCGTGCGAGAGCTTCATTCATTGCCCTGGCTAATCCATCTAGCCAGTTGTTCTCTCTCACGGAGAACTGAATTCTCCTAGAAGTTGGTGCTTCAATGCTTCCTCTAAGATCTGCGGTGACTAGCCACTGTAGGTCTCCTCCTGGTGGTCCTGGAAGTTGAGCTCCAAAAAACTCCGGGTGCGGGCGTCCCAGTAACTCTGACAGTGAGTCCAGATCCCCCTCGAAGATCAGCTGACCTCCATTTCCCAACTGGTAAAACTTGCTGAACTGAGTCTCCATCTACAAGAATTAAGGATGAGGAAGTTAGTGAAGTGATCAAGTGTGTCAATTTTTAAGTAGTAGTGTAAGAATTTTGAGGAACATGAATTTTTGAGAAAGAAAGAATTCACAAGGGTAAGAGAGGAGATAGTTTTTCATAAATACTCACTTTGGTTTGGAAACTAAGTTTTTCTTTGAACGTCCATTCTAACTAGGGTCTCCTATGGTCAGGATGCCTCTGATACCAACTTGTCAACACCCGGATTTTTAATCCCAGATGCCCGTTATGCCATACCTCGCAACCCCAGGATTACCATTTTTGCGAGACATAACGGAATGGATATCACAGTACATCATCCATTACAAACCATACATAAGGTCTTACACAAATAAGGATCTCATGATCCAGTCTTAATACAACAAGCAGCAGAAATAAAAGATAAGCGTCGCGGTGGGGTCCATCTTCAGGGGCACATGCAATGCTGACGAAGGCAGATAGTCCTAGTTATCATAGCCGTCCTGCTAGCCATCATCTTGATAGTCTCCTTCATAGTGTGGCCATGATAATAGCCAGGGACAAAAGCCATGAGTACTCTTTAAGTACCCGCAAACTACCACTAACAAGTATCATAAATCCAAGTTAAAGTGCTAAATCTAAGTTTAAATATATAGTTAAGTTTGAAACATAAGCTGAGTTCTGAAGCAATGAAAGATAAATTAAAATTCTAGAATCACTTAAGTTGGGAAGCTATTGTCATAAACACAACACTGTTGTGGTCAAGTCAAGATTCATCATTCACTTCAAGTTATTTGGAAAATATCTGACAACAAAACAGTATGGCCATTCCAACTGTCCATAACCGCGGACGCGGCTATTTGAATAGTTTGACACTCTGCAGAGGTGGTACACTTTCACCACAAGATTCGATACATCTGTCAGGGATAGCCCTGAATCATCATACTTAGTATGCAGATAATCAAACATAACCTTCCCTTTACACACCCTAGTATAAGCACCTCTCCTATGAGCATGGCCTCCCAACCATGACCATTTGTCATCTTGGGCACTGCATAGGTGGTCATCATGAGAGGTAGCCTGAGCTCAAACCTCTCCCGTGAGGGAACTAATAATAATGCATATAAATTTCTAGCTAAGCCTTACCCAATTTTGGTAGTGTGGTTGTACGGTAAATTTGGAATGGTATCGCATCCGAATCCAACCATCAGTTTTATAAAAGGGTTAACGCTCATGCCTCAACATTTTCAACATCATCAACCATTTGTGTTTCTCAACACATGTCAAAACATCTCAATATAATGACTCATCATTCTAAGGTTTTCATAATTCATTTTCACCAAGTGTTCCCATCTAAAGTGACTCAAGTTTTGATCAACTCTAAACTACTAAGTTAAGTGTGTTCACTAAGGTAGAGAAGATGGGTTCAATCTCATGCCATGGAATGACATCTAAAGCTTATCTAAATAGGTCAAGTGTTATACTTTTTATGCTACCTTCAAAAACAAGTAAAGAACTTTGTGTAAACTAAGGGAGGTAAAACCTGTAAATAAGACTTGGGGTACTAATAGTCAAAGGGGTGTGATCAAAGCATGCCTAAGGCATCTTTGCTAAACCATCTAGTTTTATCCTAGCTTGCTAAGAACTAAACTTGCAAGTGTTAACTTGCTAACAGTAGCTTGCCTTGGGTAGTGCGGTGGTTAAATTTGTCTTCTTCTTCTTGGTAGAACTCATTCTCCTCGAAAGCTTGGTCGGCACTATCGTCTATAAATACATACGGAACACACAATCACCAAACAATACTTAACTATGCTAAGTAGCATTCTAGGACACACATTTGATGATCTATTATCATCACAAGGATCACAAGTTTAAATCACTAGTTTCATCTTTTTAAATATAGAAAAGTAATTTCTACTCATTGAAAAATTAACTAAGATTTAATATTCACCACTTAAATATTGTATCATGTTGACACATGTAATCACCACATATTCTAACATGTGGGAATGAGATTTAAAGGTTGGATCAATATTACTTTGGTTTAAGTTTATTATTTAATGATTTAAAGTGACTAGAAATGCCTATATAGCATTATTTTGGGTACTAGTCCAAATTCACTTCATTTAAACCTTAATATTATTACATATTCCGATAGGTATGATGAAATGTGATTTTTTCAGAGTTGGAATCAACTCCAAACCTATCTTAGTTGATTTTATAAAAATGTTGCAAGTTGCAAAAGCTTCTGTTTTGTTATTTTTACTAGGAGAGATCTGTAACTCTAATTGCATTAAACCCAACGGTCTTGGATAGATCACTTCAATACCTTTTAGGAAAAATTGGTTTCATGCAATTTGGATTTGTAAAACTCCTAGAATTAAATTTTAAACTAGTGGACAGAAACTAGATGCAACTTAAAAAGAAAAAAATCCAATTTTGAATGGCTCGGCTAGCGCGGGAAAGAACATGGGCCGGTCCAGTGGCGCTCCGCGGCGCGGAGCTCAGCTGACAGGGGGTCCCGCTTGTCAGCGACACTTAACACGCGAAATGGTACGCGCGCTGTGGGCCGTAGGATTAGAAGGGGGGTCTACGGCTGAGGGTTGTCGTCGATGACGAACAGGTCGCCGGCGAGAGTTTTCCCTAGCGGCTCGGTGGGGGTCTACCGGTGACGTACCAGGGCTCCAGCGACAACGTCGAGGCAGGCAAATGAATTGGAAGACGACGGCAAGGCGAGGCGCGGTTGCGGTGGAGCTTAGGGTGCCCTAAATCGTAGGCGCCCTTGTTCTCTAGAGGCGGCGGCTCCGACTCCAATTCCGGCGAGGCAGAGCTCGAGAGGCGTCGGCGAGAGGTGGGTGAGGTTCAGTGAGAGGTGGGGAGTGAGTGGGTGTGGGAAAATGGTGCTGGGGAGGCCGGTTTATATAGGCCCGACGGTGAGACCGAACGGTGTGGGCAGGCGACTCCGGCGAGGGCAGCACAGGGGGCTAGCGGCGTGGCTCGAGGTAGAGGCGGTGGCCTATCTCCTGGCGGTGCGCTGAGGCTTAAATGCGCGGCAGCGCGAGCTCTGTGCCGGTCGAGCGCGTCATGCGCTCTGGGCAGCAGAAGGCGGTGGGTCTGATGGCGAGAGGTGGCTGGGGTGCATTGGGCGGCCAGCGGGGGTGTCTGGGGTGTTCCCTAGGTCATGGCGGAGCGATAGGCGTGGGCTACGGTCGAGGGGTGGTCGGTGCAAGCGGGGACAAGGTGTGCACTGTGGGCGGCGTCGGCATGGTCAACCAACTCCGGGCGCGGCGATTCCTGGCCGCTCTGCTCTCTGTCTCTAGGCTGGGGCTGGTTGGATGGTGGCGGTGGCCACTGGCTAGCTCGTAGACATGGCGAGAGAGGGGGAAGCGGTCTGCTGCTGCGAGTGCATGGTTGGTCGGCGAGGATTGGCTCGGCATGGCCTTGCAGTGCAGCTAGGAGGTAGGGGATATGCTGGTGTTGGTCTGGTTTGGCTTGAGGGAGACAAGAGTGATCAAAGCACTCCAATTTGCTAGAAAAGATCAAGCCCAAAACAGTGATAGTTAGGCCACTTTGATCTTGCCCACAAAGTGTTTGATGAAATGGCCGAAAGATAAAAACTTTGGAATTTTGAGTTCAAAATTTTTGGGTGTTCTCCACTAGTGCTAGGTAGTCTCTGGTTGCAAGGGTTTTGAAAGTGGAGGTCAAATAGATGGTTTTTGAAATAGGGGTGATCTATGCATATGCATTGGATTCAATTTTCACATGCCAATTAACATAAGTAAAAGAATGTGTTTAGCATATTAAAAGTTGGGCCTTGGTACCTCATAATGTGTACTAGCAAGGGGTGCAAAGATCATAAATTGTTTCTGTTAAGAAATGAGTGCTAGGAACACTCAAAGTAGTGCAGTGGATTAAAATGGCCAAAATGACCATTCCTCCTCTTTAATTGTTTTTGACTTGATTTTCTTCAGGAAAAGTCTAAGAATGATGTAGATGATGTTTAAATCACCTAAGAATCATTTTACAACCAAAGAATCACAAAACCATGGCAATTCAAATCAATTCCTATTTTAAATGCACATACACATGAATGCTTTCATTTTTAATTTGGAAAAGTTTTTGTTAACCCCAAATTTGATGATTTAGATCTTGATAAGCTTGGATTGAAGTTTTGGGATGTTACAACATCGATCCACTAGATGTCATTGCATGTGTGTTCATGTCATTAAACCAATTGGATCCACTAGATGTCATTGAATGTGTGTTCTTTTCATAAACCACTTGGATGTGTGTTCTGCTCATAAACCAGTAGAGTCATTCCATGAGTGTTTGTTTCATAAACCACATGGATCCACTAGATGTCATTGCATGTGTGTTCTTTTCATTAACCAATTGGATCCACTAGATGATATTGCATGTGTGTTCTTTTCATAAACCAGTAGAGTAACTCCATGAGTATTCATTTCAAAAACCATGTGGATCCACTAGATATCATTGCATGTGTATTCTTTTCATTAAAAAACTTGGATGTGTGTTATTTTCATAAACCACTAGATGTCACTACATGTGTGTTCTTTTCATAAACCACATGGATCGACTAGATGACATTGCATGTGTGTTCATTTCATAAACCACATGGTTCCACTAGATGTCATTGCATGTGTGTTATTTTCATTAAACCAATTGGATATACTAGATGTCTTTGCATGTGTGTTCATTTCATAAAAAACTTGGATGTGTGTTATTTTCAAAAACCACTAGATGTCACTACATGTGTCTTCTTTTCATAAACCACATGGATCCACTAGATGTCATTGCATGTGGGTTCTTTTCATTAAACCAATTGGATCCTCTATATTTCATTGCATGTGTGTTCATTTCATAAACCACATGGATGTGTGTTCTGTTCATAAACCAGTGGAGTCACTCCATGAGTGTTCATTTCTTAAACCACATGGATCCACCAGATGTCATTGCATGTGTGTTCATTTCATAAACCACATGGTTCCACTAGATGTCATTGCATGTGTGTTATTTTCATTAAACCAATTGGATACACTAGATGTCATTGCATGTGTGTTCATTTCATAAACAACTTGGGTGTTATTTTTTTCATAAACCACTAGATATCACTGCATGTGTGTTCTCTTCATAAACCACATGAGTCCACTAGATGTCATTGCATGTGTGTTTATTTCATAAACCACATGGTTCCACTAGATGTCATTGCATGTTTGTTATTTTCATTAAACCAATTGGATACACTAGATGTGTTCATTTCCATGAGTGTTCATTTCCTAAACCATATAGATCCACTTAATGTAATTGCATATGTGTTCTTTTCATAAACCAGTAGAGTAACTCCATGAGTGTTCATTTCCTAAACCATATAGATCCACTTAATGTAATTGCATATGTGTTCTTTTCATTACACAACTTGCATGTGTGTTCAATTCATAAACTACATCGAACCACTAGATGGCATTGCATGTGTGTTCTTTTCGTTAAACCAATTGGATCCACTAGATGTCATTGCATGTGTGTTATTTTCACTAAACAAATTGGATCAACTAGATAGTATTGCATGTGTGTTCATTTCATAAACAACTTGCATGTGTGTTCTTTTCATAAACGACATGGATTCACTAGATGTCATTGCATGTGGGTTGTTTTCATTAAACCAATTAGATCCACTAGATTTCATTGCATCTCTGTTCATTTCATAAACCACATGGATTAGTGTGTTCTGTTCATAAACCAGTAGAGTCACTCCACAAGTGTTCATTTCATAAACCACATGATTCCACTAGATGTCATTACATGTGTGTTCATTTCATTAAACCAATTGGATCCACTAGATGTCATTGCATGTATGTTCATTTCATAAACCACTTGGATGTGTGTTCTTTTCATAAACCAGTAGAGTAACTCCATGAGTGTTTCTTTCATAAACCACATGGATCCACTAGATGTCATTGCATGTGTGTACTTTTCATTAAACACCTTGGATGTGTGTTATTTTCATAGACCACTAGATGTCACTGCATGTGTGTTCTTTTCATAAGCCACATGGATCCACTAGATTTCATTGCATGTGTGTTCATTTCACAAACCACATGGATCCACTAGATGTCATTCCACGCATGTTATTTTCATTAAACAACTTGGATGTGTGTTATTTCTATAAACCACTAGATGTCACTACATGTGTGTTCTTTTCATAAACCAAATGGATCCACTAGTTGTCATTGCATGTGTGTTCAATTCATAAACCACATCGAACCACTAGATGGCATTGCATGTGTGTTCTTTTCATTAAACCAATTGGATCCACTAGATGTCATTGCATGTGTGTTCTTTTCATAAACCACTTGTATGTGTGCTCTGTTCATAAACCAGTAGAGTCACTCCATGAGTGTTCATTTCATAAACGACATGGATCCACTAGATGTCATTGCATGTGTGTTCTTTTCATTAAACTATTTGGATCCACTATATGTTGTTGCATGTGTGTCCTTTTCATTAAATAACTTGGATATGTGTTATTTTCATAAACCACTAGATGTCACTACATGTGTGTTCTTTTCATAAACCACATGGATCCACTAGATGTCATTGCATGTGTGTTCATTTCATAAACCACATGGATCCACTAGATGTCATTGCATGTGTGTTATTTTCATTAAACCAATTGGATACACAAGATTTCATTGCATGTGTGTTCATTTCATAAACAACTTGGGTGTGTGTGTTATTTTCATAAACCACTATATGTCACTCCATGTGTGTTCTTTTCGTAAACCACATGGATCCAGTAGATGTCAGTGCATGTGTGTTCATTTCATAAACCACATCGATCCACTAGATGTCATTGCATGTGTGTTCTTTTCATTAAACCAATTGGATCCACTAGATTTCATTGCATGTGTGTTATTTTCACAAACCACTTGGACTTGTGTTCTATTCATAAACCAGTATAGTCACTCCATGAGTGTTCATTTCATAAACCACATGGATCCAATAGATGTCATTTCCTGTGTATTCTTTTCATTAAACCAATTGGATCCACTAGATGTCATTGCATGTGTGTTAATTTCATAAACCACTTGGATGTGTGTTCTTTTCATAAACCAGTAGAGTAACTCCATGAGTGATCATTTCATAAACCACATGGATCCACTTGATGTCATTGCATGTGTGTTCTTTTCATTAAACAACTTGGATGTGTGTTATTTTCGTAAACCATTAGATGTCACTGCATGTTTCTTCTTTTCATAAACCACATGGATCCACTAGATGTCATTGCATGTGTGTTCATTTCATAAACCACATGGATCCACTAGATGTCATTGCATGTATGTTATTTTCATTAAACCAATTGGATCGACCAGATGTCGTTGCATGTGTGCTCATTTCATAAACAACTTGGGTGTGTGTTATTTTCATCAACCACTAGATGTCACTTCATGTATGTTCTTTTCATAAACCACATGGATCCACTAGATGTCATTACATGTGGGTTCTTTTCATTAAACCAATTGGATCCACTAGATTTCATTGAATCTGTGTTCATTTCATAAACCACATGGATGTGTGTTCAGTTCACAAACTAGTAGAGTCACTCCATGAGTGGTCATTTCATAAACCACATGGATCCACTAGATGTCATTGCATGTGTGTTCATTTCATTAATCCAATTGGATCCACTAGATGTCATTGCATGTGTGTTCATTTCATAAACCAATTGGATGTGTGTTCTTTTCATAAACTAGTAGAGTAACTCTAGGAGTGTTTATTTCATAATCCACATGGATCCACTAGATGTCATTGCATTTGTGTACTTTTCATTAAACACCTTGGATATTTGTTATTTTCGTATACCACTAGATGTCACTACATGTGTGTTCTTTTCATAAGCCACATGGATCCACAAGATGTCATTGCATGTGTGTTCATTTCATAAACAACATGGATACACTAGATTTCATTGCAAATGTGTTCTTTTCATTAAACCAATTGGATCCACTAGATATCATTGCATGTGTAATCATTTCATAAACCACATGGATCCTCTAGATGTCATTCCATGCATGTTCTTTTCATTAAACAACTTGGATGTGTGTTATTTTCATAAACCACTAGATGTCACTGCATGTGTGCTCATTTAATAAACCAATTGGATGTGTGTTCTTTTCATAAACCAATAGAGTAACTCCAGGAGTGTTTATTTCATAAACCACATGGATCCACTAGATGTCATTGCATTTGTGTACTTTTCATTAAACACCTTGGATGTGTGTTATTTTCATATACCACTAGATGTCACTACATTTTTGTTCTTTTCATAAACCACATGGATCCACTAGATGTCATTGCATGTGTGTTCATTTCATAAACCAATTGGATGTGTGTTCTTTTCATAAACCAGTAGAGTAACTCCAGGAGTGTTCATTTCATAAACCACATGGATCCACTAGATGTCATTGCATTTGTGTACTTTTCATTAAACACCTTGGATGTGTGTTATTTTCATATACCACTAGATGTCACTACATGTGTTTTCTTTTCATAAGCCACATGGATCCACAAGATGTCATTGCATGTGTGTTCATTTCATAAACCACGTGGATCCACTAGATGTCATTACATGTGTGTTCATTTCATAAACCACATCGAACCACTAGATGGCATTGCATGTGTGTTCGTTTCATTAAACCAATTGGATCCACTAGATGTCATTGCATGTGTGTTCTTTTCATAAACACTTGGATGTGTGTTCTGTTCATAAACCAGTAGAGTCACTCCATGAGTGTTCATTTCATAAAACACATGGATCCACTAGATGTCAATTTATGTGTGTTCTTTTCATGTGTGTTCTTTTCATTAAACAACTTGGATGTGTGTTATTTTCATAAACCACTAGATGTCACTACACGTGTGCTCTTTTCGTAAACCAAATGGATCCACTAGATGTCATTGCATGTCTGTTCATTTCATAAGCCACATCACTCCACTATCTGTCATTGTATGTGTGTTCGTTTCATTAAACCACTTGGATCCACTAGATGTCATTGCATGTGTCTTCTTTTCATAAACCACTTGGATGTGTGTTCTACTCATAAACCAGTAGAGTCAGTCCATGAGTGTTTGTTTCATAAACCACATGGATCCACTAGATGTCATTGCATGTGAATTCTTTTCATTAAACTAATTGGATCCACTAGATGTTATTGCATGTGTGTTCTTTTCATAAAGCAGTAGAGTAACTCCATGAGTATTCATTTCAAAAACCACATGGATCCACTAGATATCATTGCATGTGTGTTCTTTTCATTAAACAACTTGGATGTGTGCTATTTTCATAAACTACTAGATGTCACTACATGTGTGTTCTTTTCATAAACCACATGGATCCACTAGATGTCATTGCATGTGTGTTCATTTCATAAACCACGTGGTTCCACTAGATGTCATTGCATGTGTGTTATTTTCATTAAACCAATTGGATATACTAGATTTCATTGCATGTGTGTTCATTTCATAAACAACTTGGGTGAGTGTTATTTCCATAAACCACTAGATGTCACTACATGTGTGTTGTTTTCATAAACCACATCGATCCACTAGATGTCATTGCATGTGGGATCTTTTCATTAAACCAATTGTATGCACTAGATTTCATTCCATGTGTGTTCATTTCATAAACCACATGGATGTGTGTTCTGTTCATAAACCAGTAGAGTCACTCCATGAGTGTTCATTTCATAAACCACATGGATCCACTAGATGTCATTGCATGTGGGATCTTTTCATTAAACCAATTGGATACACTAGATGTCATTGCATGTGTGTTAATTTCTTAAACAACTTGGGTGTGTCTTATTTTCATAAACCACTACATGTCACTACATATGTGTTCTATTCATAAACCACATGGATACACAAGATGTCATTGCATGTGGGTTCTTTTCATTAAACCAATTGGATCCACTAGATTTCATTGCATGTGTGTTCATTTCATAAACCACATAGATATGTGTTCTGTTCATAAACCAGTATAGTCACTCCATGAGTGTTCATTTCATAAACCACATGGATCCACTAGATGTCATTGCATGTGTGTTCTTTTCATTAAACCAATTGGATCCACTATATGTCATTGCATGTGTGTTCATTTCATAAACCACTTGGATGGGTGTTCTTTTCATAAACTAGTAGAGTAACTCCATGAGTGTTCATTTCATAAACCACATGGACCACTTTATTATATTGCATGTGTGTTCTTTTGATTAAACAACTTACATGTTTGTTATTTTCATAAACCACTATATGTCACTACATGTGTGTTCTTTTCATAAACCACATGGATCCACTAGATGTTTTTGCATGTCTGCTCATTTCATAAACCACATCGATCCCCTAGATGTCATTGGATGTGTGTTCTTTTCATTAAACCAATTGGATCCACTAGATTTCATTACATGTGTGTTCATTTCATAAACCACATGGATGTGTGTTTTGTTCATAAACTAGTAGAGTCACTCCATGAGTGTCATTTCATAAACCTCATGGATCCACTAGATGTCATTTCATCTGTGTTCTTTTCATTAGACCAATTGGATCCACTAGAAGTCATTGCATGTGTGTTCATTTCATAAACCACTTGGATGTGTGTTATTTTCATAAACCAGTAGAGTAACTCCATGAGTGTTCATTTCATAAACCACAAGATGTCACCACATGTGTGTTCTTCTCATAAACCAGATGGATCCACTAGATGCCATTGCATGTGTGTTCATTTCATAAACCAAATCGATCCACTACATATCATTGAATGTGTATTATTTTCATTAAACAACTTGGATGTGTGTTATTTTCATAAACCACTAGATGTCATTGGATGTGTGTTCATTTCATAAAGCACATGGATCCAGTAGATGTCATTGCATGTGTGTTCTTTTCATTAAACCAATTGAATCCACTAGATTTCATTGCATGTGTGTTCATTTCATAAACTACATGGATGTGTGTTCTGTTCAGAAACCAGTAGAGTCACTCCATGAGTGTTCATTTCATAAACCACATGGATGCACTAGATGTCATTGCATGTGTGTTCCTTTCAATAAATCAATTGGGTCCACTAGATGTCATTGCATGTGTGTTCATTTCATAAACCACTTGGATGTGTGTTCTTTTCATAAACCAGTAGAGTAACTCCAGGAGTGTTTATTTCATAAACCACATGGACCCACTAGATGTCATTACATGTGTGTACTTTTCATTAAAGAACTTGGATGTGTGTTATTTTCATTAACCACTAGATGTCACTGCATGTGTGTTCTTTTCATAAACCACATGGATCCATAAGATGTCATTGCATGTGTGTTCTTTTCATTAAACCAATTGGATCCACTAGATGTCATTGCATGTGTGTTCATTTCATCAACCACATGGATCCACTAGATGTCATTCCACGCGTTTTCTTTTCATTAAACAACTTCGATGTGTGTTATTTTCATAAACCACTAGATGTCACTCCATGTGTGTTATTTTTATAAACCACATGGATCCACTAGATGTCATTGCATGTGTGTTCATTTCATAAACCACATCGATCCACTAGATGGCATTGCATGTGTGTCTTTTCATAAACGACTTGGACTTATGTTATGTTCATAATCAAGTATAATCACTCCATGAGTGTTCATTTCATAAACCAGATGGATCCACTAGATGTCATTGCATGTGTGTTCTTTTCTTTAAACCAATTGGATCCACTATATGTCATTGCATGTGTTTTCATTTCATCAACCACTTGGATGTGTGTTCTTTTCATAAACTAGTAGAGTAACTCCATGAGGTTCATTTCATAAACCACATGGATCAACTTGATTATATTGCATGTGTGTTCTTTTCATTAAACAACTTGGATGTGTGTTAGTTTCAGAAACCACTAGATGTCGCTACATGTGTGTTCTTTTCATAACCGACATGGATCCACTAGATGTCATTGCATGTGTGTTCCTTCCATAAACCACATCGATCCAATAGATGTCATTGCATGTGTGTTCATTTCATAAACCACATGAATGTGTGTTCTGTTCATAAACCAGTAGAGTCACTCCATGAGTGTCATTTCATAAACCACATGGATCCACAAGAGGTCATTGCATGTGTGTTCCTTTCATTAGACCAATTGGATCCACTAGAAGTCATTGCATGTGTTCATAAACCACTTGGATGTGTGTTATTTTCATAAACCAGTAGATTAACTCTATGAGTGTTAATTTCATAAACCACATGGATCTAGTAGATTTCATTGCATGTGTGTTATTTTCATTAAACAACTTGGATGTGTGTGATTTTCATAAACCACTAGATGTAACTACATGTGTGTTCTTTTCATAAACCACATGGATCCACTAGATGTAATTGCATGTGTGTTCATTTCATAAACCACATCGATCCACAAGATGTCATTCAATGTGTATTATCTTCATTAAACAATTGGTATGTGTGTTATTTTCATAAACCACTAGATGTCATTGGATGTGTGTTCATTTCATAAACCACATGGATCCACTAGATGTCATTGCATGTGTGTTCTTTTCATTAAACCAATTGGATCCACTTTATTTCATTGCATGTGTGTTCATTTCATAAACCACATGGATTTGTATTCTGTTCATAAACTAGTAGAGTCACTCCATGAGTGTTCATTTCATAAACCACATGGATACACTATATGTCATTGCATGTGTGTTCATTTCAGTAAACCAATTGTGTCCACTAGATGTCATTGCATGCGTGTTCATTTAATAAACCACTTGGATGTGTGTTCTTTTCATAAACCAGTAGAGTAACTTCAGGAGTGTTTATTTCATAAACCACATGGATCCACTAGATGTCATTGCATGTGTGTACTTTTCTTTAAACAACTTGGATATGTGTTATTTTCATTAACCACTAGAGGTCACTGCATGTGTGTTCTTTTCATAAACCACATGGATCCACAAGATGTCATTGCATGTGTGTTCTTTTCATTAAACCAATTGGATCCACTAGATGTCATTGCATGTGTGTTCATTTCATAAACCACATGGATCCACTAGATGTCATTCCACGCATTTTATTTTCATTAAACAACTTGGATGTGTGTTATTTTCATAAACCCTAGATGTCACTCCATGTGTGTTCTTTTCATAAACCACATGGATCCACTAGATGTCATTGCATGTGTGTTCTTTTCTTTAAACCAATTGGATCCACTATATGTCATTGCATGTGTGTTCATTTCATCAACCACTTGGATGTGTGTTCTTTTCATAAACCCTAGATGTCACTCCATCTGTGTTCTTTTCATAAACCACATGGATCCACTAGATGTCATTGCATGTGTGTTCGTTTCATAAACCACATCGATCCACTAGAGGTCATTGCATGTGTGTTCTTTTCATAAACCACTTGGACAAGTGTTCTGTTCATAAACCAGTATAGTCACTCCATGAGTGTTCATTTCATAAACCACATGGATCCACTAGATGTCATTGCATGTGTGTTCTTTTCAGTAAAACAATTGGATCCATTAGATTTCATTGCATGTGTGTTCATTTCATAAACCACATGGATGTGTGTTCTGTTCATAAACCAATAGAGTCACTCCATGAGTGTTCCTTTCATAAACCACATAGAAGCACTTGCCATTGCATGTGTGTTCATTTCATTAAACCAATTGGGTCCACTAGATGTCATTGCATGTGTGTTCATTCCATAAACCACTTGGATCTGTGTTCTTTTCATAAACTAGTAGAGTAACTCCAGGAGTGTTTATTTCATAAACCACATGAACCCACTAGATGTCATTGCATGTGTGTACTTTTCATTAAACAACATGTATGTGTATTATTTTCATTAATCACTAGAGATCACTACATGTGTGTTCTTTTCATAAACCACATGGATCCACAAGATGACATTTCATGTGTGTTCTTTTCATTAAACCAATTGGATCCACTAGATGTCATTGGATCTGTGTTCATTTCATCAACCACATGGATCCACTAGATGTCATTCCACGCGTTTTCTTTTCATTAAACAACTTGGATGCATGTTATTTTCGTAAACCACTAGATGTCACTCCATGTGTGTTATTTTTATAAACCACATGGTCCACTAGATGTCATTGCATGTGGGTTCATTTCATAAACCACATCGATCCACTAGATGTCATTGCATGTGTGTCTTTTCATAAACCACTTGGACTTGTGTTATGTTCATAAACCAGTGTAGTCACTCCATGAGTGTTCATTTCATAAACCACATGGATCCACTAGATGTCATTGCATGTGTGTTCTTTTCTTTAAACCAATTGGATCCACTATATGTCATTGCATGTGTGTTCATTTCATCAACCACTTGGATGTGTGTTCTTTTCATAAACTAGTAGAGTAACTCCATGAGTGTTCATTTCATAAACCACATGGATCCACTTGATTATATTGCATGTATGTTCTTTTCATTAAACGACATGGATGTGTGTTATTTTCATAAACCACTAGATGTCGCTACTTGTGTGTTCTTTTCATAAACCACATGGATCCACTAGATGTCATTGCATGTGTGTTCATTTAATAAACCACATCGATCCACTAGATGTCATTGCATGTGTGTTCTTTTCATTATACCAATTGGCTCCACTAGATTTCATTGCATGTGTGTTCATTTCATAAACCACATGGATGTTTGCTCTGTTCATAAACCAGTAGAGTCACTCCATGAGTGTCATTTCATAAACCAGATGGATCCACTAGATGTCATTGCATGTGTGTTCTTTTCATTAGACCAATTGGATCCACTCGAAGTCATTGCATGTGTTCATAAACCACTTGGATGTCTGTGATGTCTACGCACTTCTATTCTTGTAGACAATTGTTAGGCCTCCAAGTCCAGAGGTTTGTAGAACAGCAGCAAGTTTTCCCTTAAGTGGATTACCCAAGGTTTATCGAACTCAGGGAGGAAGTGGTCAAAGGTATCCCCTCTCAAGCAACCTTGCAATCAAGATACAAGAAGTCTCTTGTGTCCCCAACACACCCAATACACTTGTTAGGTGTATAGGTGCACTATTTCGACGAAGAGATAGTGAAATACAAGTGGTATAGATAATTATAAGTGGTAACGGTGATAGAAAATAGCTTGATGGTGTGGAAAAGACTAAAGTAAAACTGAAATAAAGATGGAAGCAAGCAAACATGTAACAGATCTAGTTGCAAACGGTGTATCAATGTTTAGAAACAAGGCCTAGGGATCATACTTTCACTAGTGAACACTCTCATATAAATATCTTCTCTTTATGATACTACTCTTAACTACTCTCCGGTTGGACACTCTAATCGATGGTAGGGCTGTAACAGCACACCTCAAAGTAAGCCTTTCCCATCTAGAAAACCCCACACTGTCACCTTGAGCACTAGATGGTTCCAAGAAATACCACAATTTCATAAAGACATCCAACTCCAAATATAACTCATAACAAGTATTTGCAATCTCTAGCCTAAGTCCTACCATGGTGTGCACACTGTCACTTTCACACACATGGGGAGAGCAGAGATTCATTAAAGCACTTGAGTAGCAAGGTTGATCTAATTGATTACAAAGCTCATGATCACAATATGATCATGCATAGAGAGAGATGAACACATAGCTACCGGTAGAACCCTTAGCCTCGAGAGAGAACTACTCCCTCCTCATCATGGGAATCAGCAATGGTGATGGAGATGGTGGTAGAGATTGATGGAGATGGCTCCGGGGGCACTTCCCCGTCCCGGCAGGGTGCCAGAACAGAGACTTTCTATCCCCCGAATCTCCCCTTCGGTGGCGGCGGCTCTGCGGAACTTTTTGTGGCTGGAGGCTTGATGATTTAGGGTTTCTGCCTCGAGAGGAATATATAGTCGAAGGAGGCAAGGTCGGTGGCCACCCAGGGGGCCCACACCATGCCCTGGCGCGGCCTGGGGGTACCCGCGCCTAGGGTGTGGCCAGGCCCTGGCCCTCCTCCGTCTCGTATTCTAGCTCTGTGAGTCTTCCGGTAAAATAGGAACTTTGGCTTTTGTCCCGTCCAATTCTGAGAATATTCATTTTCTGACTTTCCTAGAACCAAA
Organism: Avena eriantha; assembly: GCA_910589775.1. NCBI lineage: Eukaryota > Viridiplantae > Streptophyta > Magnoliopsida > Poales > Poaceae > Avena > Avena eriantha. Next base: position 354,442,545 of record OU342742.1, on the reverse strand, counting down.
AACAGCAGAAGACAGGCAACTGGCACTGTGGCATCTTGTTAATAGGTTAGTCCAAGAAAGTGTATAAAAATAGCCCAAAGTTGGAACAAAACATAAGGAAGTAGATAAAAACCAAGCATGGAACATCAAAAATTATAGATACATGTGCAATGTATCAACATCCCCAAGCTTAACTCCTGCTCGTCCTCGAGTAGGTAAGTGATAAAAAGAAAGAATAATTTTTGAGGTGACATGCACCATCGAAGACTTGATCAAAGTAGTTGTAAAACATTCAAGGCTGGGATCATAGTACTTCTATCATAACATGAAAGACAAAGTTCTAGCAATAAGACAAAGAAACTATGATGCAACATGAAAAGGCACAAACAAAATATTCATGAATAACAATGCTTTGCAAGACGTTTGTTTGTTTCACATAAAGAAAACATAGCATAATAGCATTCAGCTTGTCACTCATAGAGTAGCAAATATAATTGCATAGGACACCTTCAAAGTTCATAAAAGTGACTAGATACAAATAGTTTAAAACAAGCAATATCAAGTTATGCATCAATCAACTAGTCTTGGGACAATGCACATAGAACTAAGAATGGCCACTATGCTCTCAAAGTAAGTGCATAAATGTAGAAGGTGGAGACTCAATATAATGGTGGAAGAAAAGCCTTCATAGAAGGAAGCAGAGATTCAAGTTTCATAAAGAGCTTCCAAAAATTATGGTACTTATAGCTTTCAGCTCTCATTGCCCCTATCATAAGCATCTTGAAGTGATTAAGGTTAAAGTGAACAAACTATGGTGTACATGCTTGGCGAAGTATAAGTCAGGAATCTCATGTCCCTTGAATACGAGGGACACTCCTCATGCTACTCAAGTTTAGTCACCGGTAAGTTCTTGTCATTATAAGTACATGTGTAACATAGAGAACTGCCAACAGGGTACCCCTTGCCCGATGATACGAAAGAATCCCCATATAAAATGACAAGGTAAGCAGACAACGAGCATCTCAGCAATCTTCTTATTTACCATGGGAATATGGTGCTTTTTTCTCTCTTTCCTCTATTCATAATCTCTTTTTTTCTCTTTTTCTTTTTTCTCAATATAGGACTCTTTTTTTATAAGAAGAATGCTTCATAGACAGCTCATTATGGTTACGCTGCAGGTTTCCACCATGTCAGCATGGATTAGACCAGCGGCCCAGGCGTTTCTCTAACACATATACATAACTCCATGGACTTACAAGCTCCCCTTTCATTTCACACCGATGACATCCATATACAAATGAGCATGATATCAACTAGGTACAAAGTACCAGTGCAATGTTGAAAGCGTTCCCCATGACAGCATGGTTCTGCTAATTCCCAACAAATAAGTGCAAGCATATACAACATAGACGACACAATGGTTCAAGTTTATTAAGGGCAAGAAAATTAAAGTGTGCCATCAAGTTCGTGAGAGCTTTAATCACTAGTTTTCTCATAACAAGTTTAATTTGGAAGGTAAACAAAAGCATGAATATACATGGAATAGCATAAGCTAGTAGGTAGGCATGGTGGACTCTTTGGAGTAACTTGTTTTAGGGAGTTGGATGCATGAGTGGAACTCATACTTGGTTGTGGAGGCTAGCAAAAGACTGGGAGCGACAAACTAAGAGAGCAATAATGGCCATAATCATGCAGAGCGACAAAACATCATTGATCAAAGCATAAAGTGATAATACAAGTTGAAAACTAAAGGATCATAAAGGCTATGGTGACTTGAGATAGTCATAACATGGTGTGAGCATGCGCCAAGTCAACCCAAATAAAGCATCAAAGGAGAATACCACTATACTATGCTTTAATATGCTAAAACAACGCATGATTCATCCAAGGCACATTAAGAAATCTCAATTGTATATAACAAGTCATGCTACAGCAGAAAATACTAAGAATAAATCCAAAACAATATCAAGCATGGCATGACAAAGCATAGGCCACAGTCAAAAACGAGCTCTTTTTACCACATAAGTATGAACTTTCCTTCATTTCCAAACCAAACCAAACTATTTGAAAACCAATGTATGAAAGAGGGGGTCCAACCAATTTATTCAGCAAACTAAGAAAACGAAAAACCAAAATGAAAGTGAAAAATAATACGTTCCAAGAGCAACACAACTGTGCATGAAACAATAAAAATGAAGCGTTTGGAAAAAACCTGGGATTTTTATTGATGAAGAAGGGGATGCCTTGGGCATCCCCAAGCTTTGACGCTTGTACTTCTTGAATATTTCTTGGGGTGACACGGGGTGGCATCCCCAAGCTTGAGCTTTAGTCCATTCTTCATCTCATTACATCATTCCTTCCATACACCTAAATTTTTCGTTCGTACAAAACTTCACACAATCTTTATTAGCAACATTAGTGCACTCAAGATAATAAGTCTTTAGGTTCAGTTATAACACCAATAAAACTTCCATTAGAACATAAGCTACAGTAGCACTTCCCTCAAAAATCTCAATTCTCCAAAAGAACTCAAAAAGGAACCAACAAGAAGGAAATGCAAATAATGGCAGAAATCTGTCAAAACAGACCAGCAGGTAAAAACCAATTTTTTCGAACACCTTCTGTTACTCAAATCAAAAAGTATTGAACTAACGAAAGTTGGATAACAACCTGAGTCAGAAGAACACAAATTCACGCCTCAAAAGGACGTACAGAGATTTTACACGAATTTCTACGGTGAAGCACAGAAATCTGTTTCGGGACAGCAACTTTCCCAATCATTACTTCTCTCTCATTAGAGGTTACTCTTGGCACAAAAAGCAAATAAAAAGAATAAGGAGCGGTTATTACAGAGGTAATAACTTCCAAGACTCATCTAAAACTTTTGGGTTAACTCCCAATAAGTACTTTTCTTTAACGCCTTTAAGTTAGGCATGGTAGTTTGAGAAGATGCTCACATAGGAAATATGAATTGAAGTAAAATAGAGCATCAAGAAGCAAATTTAAAACAGATTTAAGTATCACCCACTTCCTATGCATAGGAATCTTGTAAAGAAACAAGCATAGGAAAGCAAAACAAGTGCAACTTCCGGATTTTCAACATAAAGAGGGGAAACTTAATATTATGGAGATGCATACAACCATGTTTTCCTCTCTCATAATAACTTTCAGTAGCATCATGAATAAAATTAACAATATAACTATCACATAAAACATTCTTATCACGAGCCACATGCATAAAAGAATTAATACTCTCCACATAAGCATAGTGATTCTTATTAATTATAGTGGGAGAAAATTCAACAAAATAGCTATCATTACTCATAACCATAATCATCAAATATAGGAGGCATATTGTAATCATAATTAATTTTCTCCTCAATAGTTGGTGGACTCAAAATATCATATTCATCATTGTAATCATCATATATTGGAGGCATAATATCATCAAAGTAAATTTTCTCCTCCATGCTTGGGGGACTAAAAAGATCATTTTCATAAAAACTAACTTCCCCAAGCTTAGTATTTTCCATAGCATTAGCAATAATGGTGTCCAAAGAATTCATACTAACAACATTGCTATTAGCATGCAAATAAAATTCCATAGGTTTTTTAATTTTCTCTTCAAACACTTTATGTCCTAACTCAAGATAAATACTATAAACCTCTCTAATTTTTTTTGTTTTCCATTAAGTCTAACTAGTGAAAATAAAAACAAGAAAACAAAAAGATATAATTGCAGAATCTAAAGGAAATAACTTTGAGCACTCACAACGGAGGATGTGAGTACCTTTTACCTTACCTCCCCAACAACGACGACAGAAAATAGGCGTTTGCCGTGGGAGGTTCTTCTTCTTTAATCCTCCGGTGTGAATACCTTTTACCTTACCTCCCCGGCAAAGGCGCCAGAAAATAGCTTGATGTCTACGCACTTCTATTCTTGTAGACAATTGTTGGGCCTCCAAGTGTAGAGGTTTGTAGAACAGCAGCAAGTTTTCTCTTAAGTGGATTACCCAAGGTTTATCGATCTCATGGAGGAAGTGGTCAAAGGTATACCCTCTCAAGCAACCCTGCAATCAAGATTCAAGAAGTCTCTTGTGTCCCCAACATACCCAATACACTTGTCAGGTGTATAGGTGCACTAGTTTGGCGAAGAGATAGTGAAATACAAGTGGTAACAGTGATAGAAAATAGCTTGATGGCGTGGAAAAGACTAAAGTAAAACTGAAATAAAGATGGAAGCAAGCAAACATGTAACAGATCTAGTTGCAAAGGGTGTATCAATGTTTAGAAACAAGGCCTAGGGATCATAATTTCACTAGTGAAAACTCTCATATGAATATCCTCTCTTTATGATACTACTCTCCGGTTGGACACTCTAATTGATGGTAGGGCTATAACAACACACCTAAAAGTAAGCCTTTCCCATCTAGAAAACCCCACACTATCACCTTGAGCACTAGATGGTTCCAACAAACACCACAATTTCATAAAGACATCCAACTCCAAATATAACCCATAACAAGTATTTGCAATCTCTAGCCTAAGTGCCACCATGGTGTGCACGCTGCCACTTTCACACACATGGGGAGATCAGAGATTCATTAAAGCACTTGAGTAGCAAGGTAGACCTACTTGATTACAAAGCTCATGATCACAATATGATCATACATAGAGAGAGATGAACACATAGCTACCGATAGAACCCTTAGCCTCGAGAGAGAACTACTCCCTCCTCATCATGGGAATCAGCAATGGTGATGGAGATGGTGGTGGAGATCGATGGAGATGGCTCCGGGGGCACTTCCCCGTCCCGGTAGGGTGCCGGAACAGAGACTTTCTGTGAGACCCCCGGATTAATCTTCCGAGAATCCCTATTATGCATACAACCACGATCCCATGATTAGTTAGTCGTGGCACATAACCGACAAGTATCATTACAACATCCGAGAATATACCGAATTTACAAGACTTACATAAATGCCGTTATGGCTACATCAATAATCAACAGCGGACGTCATCAAGCACCGAGCCCGAGCCATGCCTTAACCTATATGCAACTGACTGGGAGAACGTCCTAGCTCGCATAGTCGTCCACTTCACCTTCTTTTTGATATGTGACCAAGTTAATAGACAGGGACAATGCCAGTGAGTACATTGAATGTACTCGCAAACCACCTTAATAGAATAATAATACCAAGAGGATATGCAATATGGCTGTGGTGGTAGGAGGGCTCCAAGAGGGGTTCTTTTCTCAAATAGTTTCTCTTGTAGATATAGCATCTACATATCTTTGTGGAAAACTTTTGTAAAATGTTTTGGAAACCTTTTTATTTGAAAAGTTTTAGAAAACATTAGGACTGGGTCACCCATTTGCTCCTTTCTCCCAGTTGTTCCATGACCAAACTCCTTTTATCCCTTTCTAACCATCCCATGGTCATAGTAGGGATCCTTTCCGACCATCCCATGGTCAAAACATTTTCAAAGCCGTTTCTTTTCAGAAATCCTTTTTGAAAACAAAACCAGCACCGCTCTACAGAAGTTTGTCCAACCCGTCCTTAACCGCGGACACGGCTATTCGAATAGATTTACACTCTGTAGAGGTTGGACACTTTACCCACATCATCCGGGTACACTACCCTGATCTTCACCGATCGTGGGTCGAGTAACCGATCAAGACTCTCCGGATGCCCACTCCAATATAAGTGCCTACCCTATATGTGTTAATCCCCTCAACACCGGGACGTCGGGCGAGGACCAACCAGAGCACCTTTTCCACTCCTCGAGAGTGTGCGCTTTCAATGAGGGGCCCATAGTAACGCGTGGAGGCCTGCCGACCCTTCGTTCCTTCTCCATGTCCCACCTTTATCGGAGAAGGCCCACCCTCCAGGGATCCCCGATCCCCTGTAGTAGTTGCGAGGCAGCTTATAACAGAATAGACAACCATCAAATCTAGCCCTGTCCCATTCCAGAGTAATGTGGTTGCATAGGGTTAAGTTGTTATAGCTAGACTGCAAAGAACCAGGTGCGTTTTCGTAAACCTTTTTCCTCCGGTTTTCCTCCGGCATTTTGTAAAACAAAACATTTTTCGTTCTCAACAACTCTTGGGAGGTCCCACCTCACCAAGGTTTTCTCATAAAACATTTGGTAAAACTTCGTCCGGGGTCTTCCCATCCTCTATCTTTGCTTTGGCTAAATCCGAGGTCTCCAAAGGGATATGGTGTAATACACCATCTACCATCCTAGGGGAAAGTAGGTATTATCAAGAGGGTTGTACTTAGTAGTACCATTGAATAATGATTTGGAGGAGCCAAATCACTACCATATATACATCGACAAATAATAAAACAATGCAGTTTCACAAATATTAGATAAAACATGCCTTATGAGAAAGAAGGTGGCTTGCCTGAGATCAGCAATGTGGCATAAATGTCCCTGGACTTCTTCTTAGAAATACCCAAATATACAATAATAACCATCTTCTTCTGCTCTCCGATTTTATCGCAACTATCATCGTCCTGACAGCACATGCAAACAAACCAAATCACAATCAACACAAGGCATGCAAGCACCAATACATACAACAAACAATGAACAATACAAGTTCACAGATCCTCAGTTCTTAGGAAGAATGGATTTAATAGGATTGGCTTTGCCTTGGAAATATAGAAGAAAATCCCTTAGGATTTATATTCTAGCAATTACCTAAGAGGTGGATTTTGGACCAAGACATAATCTGTATGGTACCATTGTATAAAAATGATATCTTCAGGTAGATGTTGATAAAATGAAACCTACAAAAGTGGTTTCACTATTTTATCACTTACAAAAGATTTATAGTGATTTTTATAGTGGGAAAGACTCTAGTTTTAGGAAATAATTCACCAAAAGAGTTATGGAGCTCCAAAAATTATTTCCTTGGATGGTTAGGTAGGACGTAAAGTAATGGTTCACTGAGAGTTGGAATCACTCCAGAATAATTATCAGAATGCCCTCAGGAAATTCCCAAAGGTTGTTCTATAGACAAGTTGTCTTTTTCACCATAGTAAATCTACAGTAGATTTTGATTTGATTCCAAGGAAACATGGTAGGCATTTATAATACCTTTATGTAGAAATTGGAATAACCTTGTTTAGTGTTGTGGAACTACTGTGGTGATCTACTAATTAATTGACTAAGCCTAGAACAGATTAATTCGCAATAAATCAACTGGGGCTTAGAAAATTATGGGCTCCTGGATTTTGATAGATCCTATGCTTTAGGAACTAGGAGAGTTGGTTTTAGGTCAGTACCTATTTTAATTTGGCCCAGAGAAAATCTTAAAGGCATAAATGAGCTGTTTTTGTTATTTTTGCTACTGGTGGACCAGAGCTCAAACTGACATGGGACCAAAGCTAGATAGAAGGTATGGGGAATACCTACCAGGTAAGGTTTGTTTCACAACATTTGGATGAGTATGGTTCTTTGGGGAATTTATTTACTAGAATAGGTACATGTTTGTATATTTATTTCTAGAATTTATTGGTAGACCTTTTTGTTCTAGGGTTGGTTCTGCATGTAAGAGAGAACATACTGGAACATGTCAAAAATTGAATCTGGGCAAAAAGAGATATTTTTTTATTTTGAAATAAACTTCGAGGCTTTTCTGCAGATCTCTAATTATCCAGAATAAAAGAAAGGGGGCGGGGTGGCCGGGCTGGATCCAGCAGGGAGGTGGGTTGCAGAGGGAAATCGGCCCATCCTGAGGGCGAGCCACGCGCGGGAGGAAGTTTAAATCCCGCGCAGCGGGGCCCGGCTATTAGTCTCCCCCGGGCGCGAAGAGGTATAGAGAGATAAGGGCCATCGGATCCAGCGGATATCGACGACGCCTAGTCGTCTCCTTCCTCTAACCATGTGGGACAGGGAGGAAACCCTAGCAGCGTCTGGGCGGCGGTGGGGGCTCACCAGGGGGCTCGAGGGCGACCATGGCTTGGTGGGGGAGACGCGGCTCCCCACGGCGGTTCCGGAGAGGGGCGGCAAGGTGTTGTTCGCTGCAGGGAGGGGCTCGCGCGACATCAGTCGAGGTGTAGCTTCGGGAGCTCGTCGGAGCTGCTTCCAAGGACGCTGGATGATGAAGTAAAGAGGAGGGTTAGGCCAGCCCTAAGGAGTAGATTAGTCCAGTGCAAGAACTAGAGGGAAAGAGGGAGTAGGGAGAGAGCTATGCTCAGATTTGTGCCATGGCCGAGAGATTTCTTCTCTCCTTTCTCTGGCAAGACAGGGAAAGGGAGAGGTAGGGAAGGAGCTGGGAGGTGAGTGGGGAGCTGAGGGAGTGAATGAGGGGCAGAGGCGTGTGGGAAGGGCCTCTGGCCTATTTATTTGGAGAGGTGGAGGGTGTACCATGGACATGGTCTAGGAGGGGAAGGGACGGAGGTGTGAAACTAGGGAGTGGATGTTGTGGGCAGGGGAGGGTGATATCTGGTCGTGCTGCAGAGTATAGGGGGAGGGTAGCTGCTGCAAGAGGAGTTTTGCAAGCCAAGACACCCACATGGGGTTAAGCACTAGTGTCCAAGCACTAAAGGACAAGCCGCTACAGTGATCAGTTATAGTAATCACGACCAGAGGAGAGGGTGTTTGCTGTGGTGAGTGGGGGTGAGCATTGGTCGTGATTTTAATTTGGTCTAGGCCACTAATTCCTTAGTTTGCCACATTTGATTAAAATGAGGCTTGCGAAGGAAGTTTAATATTTTGCACTGAGCAAGGTGGGGAGATGGTACTGGTCGGTAGATGAGGTCAAGATACACTTCCTAGATTTATTTGAGATTTTTCAGAGGAGTTTAAGTCCACTTAAATCTATTTATTCAAACACTGCAGAAGTGAAGTATTGAAGCTCATTTGATATTTTTACATTGGAATTTGTTGGATTTCGATGTGAGGTGATCCCAAATGTGAATACACACTTAGGGGAATTTTCCTAAGATGTTTTGAGGTGGGAAAGGGGTTTTAGAGGATTATTTCTTGTTTCTGCCATTTAAGAAAATAGGCAAAAAGAAATAATAAAGCTCTTCAAAAATATTTATTTTCGAAGTGGGAAGGTGGGGTATGATATGTGAGTCTCAAATGAGCCAAAAGTTGGGGAAGTGCTTTGGAAGAATCCAAACTTACCCTTACGGAAGAGGTTTTGAAGAATTTGTCTATTAAGGAATTAATTTTATTTGGATCCAAAATAATTATGGAGAATTATTGATAAATCTTGATGATCAAGGTAGATGATGTAGACAAGGTGTAGCAAGCATTTGCAACCTTGGGATTGAAGAATCCAAGTTAATTTTGGTGGAAAACTCTAGATTAAGGATCTATGGTGATGTTAATTTCATACCATCAAAACATGGTTGTATCTTGGAGCTAAGATCTCCCCTTGAGGCATGGGATATATGGATGGATATACCAATTGATGTAGATTGCAATGGTGTAGGGGTTTGAGCTTGATCCTACTTGAGCTTACCAAGGCAAGCTTTCAAACTTTGAATAAAATAAGCCTGCCAAAGCAGATTATCAACTAGCCTTCCAAACCCTATGGGTGTCAACAGCTCAAGGATCCAATTGGAGAAAGTGAAGTAGGTAATGATATACCTATATGAGTAGAACACAACCATGCAAAGATTTGGTCCATAGAGGTTTGGATGGTGGTGGGAGCTTCTATCAAAGTAGGCATGTTGAGTAGATTTGCAGGAAAAGATATTTTCTTGCCTGCAAAACCATCAAGGACAAGTGGGTTTAAGGTTGGTATAACCAAGGGCAAGAGTGGGCCTTGGTAGTCCTTAGGATTTTTAACAAGATGGTTCAAGTGCATTACCAAAGATGCACAAGGGTTGAGAAAGGGAGGCACTCAAAAAGGTGATGTTGGAAATAGTTTTCCAGACTTAGCCAAATTTGGCAGATTTAGGATTTTTGACTAGAGCATGAGAGGTGATGTTTTCGAGGGGGTTGCAAGGTACCATAGCATCATCAAGTGGATGATGTTGAAGCGTAGATTGAGTAGGAAAGATCCTTGCTTGATACTGGTCTTCATTGACTTGGAAGCTTCTAGAAGGGATTACTTCATAATTGATTCTAGTTAAGGGTATTAGAGGATCACTTAGCATCTAGAGATCAGTTCTTGATTGGTAATATAGATTAGGGATGGTGATCTGTCAACACACGGATTTTTAATCCCAGATGCCCATTATGCCATACCTCGCAATCCTAGGATTACCATTTTTGCGAGACATAACGGATTGGATATCACAGTACATCATCCATTAGAAACCATACATAAGGTCTTACACAAATAAGGATCTAACGATACAGTCTTAATACAACAAGCAGTGGAAATAAAAGATAAGCGTAGTGGTGGGGTTCATCTTCAGGGGCACAGGCAATGCTGACGAAGGCAGATAGTCCTAGTTATCATAGCCGTCCTGCAGACCATCATCTTGACAATCTCCTTCATAGTCTGGCCATGATAATAGCCAGGGACAAAAGCCATGAGTACTCTTTAAGTACTCGCAAACTACCACTAACAAGTACTATAATTCTAAGTTAAAGTGCTAAAACCAAGTTTAACTATAAAGTTAAGTTTGAAACCTAAGCTGAGTTCTGAAGCAAAGAAAGATAAAGTAAAGTTCTAGAATCACTGAAGTGGGAAGCTAAGGTCATAAACACAACCCTGTTGTGGTCAAGTCAAAGTTCATCATTCATTTCATAAGTTATTTGGAAGACATCTGGCAACGAAACAGTATAGCCATTCCAACTGTCCATAACCGCGGATGCGGCTATTCGAATAGTTTGACACTCTATAGAGGTGGTACAATTTCACCACAAGATTTGATACATCTGTCAGGCATAACCCTGAATCATCATACTTAGTATGCAGATAATCAAACATAACCTTCCCTTTACACACCCTAGTATAAGCACCTCTCCTATGAGCATGGCCTCCCAACCATGACCATCAGTCATCTTCGGCACTGCATAGGTGGACAACATTGAGAGGTAGCCTCAGCTCAAACCACTCCCGTGAGGGAACTAATACTAATGCATCTAAATTTCCAGCTAAGCCTTACCCAATTCAGGTAGTGTGGTTGTACAGTAAATTTGGAATGGTATCGCATCCGAATCCAACCATCAGTTTTATAAAAAGGGTTAAGGCTGATGCCTCAACATTTTCATCATCATCAACCAGTTTTGTGTTTCTCAACACATGTCAAAACATCTCAATAGAATGACTCATCATTCCAAGGTTTTCATAATTCATTTTCACCAAGTTTTCCCATCTAAAGTGACTCAAGTTTTTTGATCTACTCTAAACTACTAAGTTAAGAGTGTTCACTAAGGTGTAAAAGATGGGTTCAATCTCATGCCATAGAATGACATCTAAAGGGTTCTGAATAGGTCAAGTTTTGTACTTTTTATGCTACCTTTAAAACAAGTAAAGAACTTTGAGTAAACTAAGAGAAGTAAAACTAGTAATTAAGACTTGGGGTACTAATAGTCAAAGGGGTGTGATCAAAGCATGCTTAAGGCATCTTTGCTAAACCATCTAGTTTGATCCTAACTTGCGAAGCACTAAACTTGCAAGTGTTAGCTTGCACTGTTAATGGTGGCTTGCCTTGGTTGGTGCAGTGGTTGAAGTTTTCTTCTTCTTCTTCTTGGTAGAACTCCTCCTCCTCGAAAGCATGGTCGGTACTATCGTCTATAAATACATATGGAGTACACAATCACCAAACAATACTTAACTAGGCTAAGTAGCATTCTAAGACACATATTTGATGATCTATTACCATCACAAGCATCACAAGTTTAATTCAATGGTTTCATCCTTTTTATTTTAGAAAAGTAATTTCTACTCATTGAAAAAAAATAACTAAAATTTAATATTCACCACCTAAAATATGGGATCATGTTGACACATGTCATCACCACATATTCTAACATGGGGGAATGAGATTTAAAGGTTGGATCAATATTACTTTGGTTTAAGTTCATTATTTAATGATTTAAAGTGACTAGAAATGCCTATATAGCATTATTTTGGTACTAGTACCAAGTCACTGTATGTAAACCTTAATATTATTACATATTTAGATAGGTATGATGAAATGTGATTTTTGAGAGTTGGAATCAACTCAAAAGCTAACTTGGTTAATTTTATAAACATGTTGCAAGGTGCAAAAGCTTCAGTTTTATTGTTTTTATTAGGAGAGATCGATAACTCTAATAGAATTAAATCCAACGGGCTTGGATAGATTATCTTAATATCTTTCAGACAAAACTGGTTTCATGCAATTTGGATTTGTAAAACTCTTAGAATTGAATTTTAAACTAGTGGACAGAAACTAGATTCAACTTAAAAAGAAAAAACAAATTTTGAATGGCTGGGCTAGCGCGGGAAAGAACTTGGGCCGGCCCAGTGGCGCTCCGCGGCGCGGGGCTCAGCTGACAGGGGGGTCCCGCCTGTCAGTGGGTCTTAAAACGCGAAACGGTACGCGCGCTGTGGGCCGTAGGATTAGAAGGGGGATCTACGGCTGAGGGTCGTCGTCGACGACGAACAGGTCGCCGGCGAGCTCGAACCCTAGTGGCTCGATGGGGGTCTGCTGAGAAAGTACCAGGGCTCCAGGGACGACGGCGAGGCGAGTAAACGAACTGGGAGATGACGGCGAGCTCAGGGACGGTCGAGGTAGCTCCGGGGGTGGTTGCAATCAGCGGCGCCCTTCTCCTCCAGAGGCGGCAGCTCCGGCTCCAATTTCGGCGAGCTACGGCTCCCCTTGCTCCGGCTAATGGTGTGGGGTGGTCAGTGAGAGGTGGGGAGTGAGTGGGTGTGGAGAAAAGAGGCTGGGGAGGCCGGTTTATATAGGCCCGACGGTGAGACCGAAGGGTATGGGCAGGCGACTCCAGCGACACGGCTACGGGTGGCTAGCATCATGGCTGCGGGTGGCGATCGACAGGCGGTCTCCTGGCAGTGCTCTAGGAAGTGAACGCAGGCGTAGGGGCGGTGGTATGCGGTCTGGGCGAGGTGGCGCTCTGAGCGGTAGAGGTGGGGGTGTCCACGGCGAGCGGTGGCTGTGAGGCGTTGGGCGGCCAGCGGGGGTGTCTGGGGTGTTCCCCAGGTCGTGGCGGAGCGGTCGGCGCGGGCTGCGGCCAAGGGGCGGTCTGTGCACGCAGGGACATAGCATGCTCTGCGGGCGGCATCGACATGGTCAACCAGCTCCGGGCGCGGCGGTTTCTGGCCGTTCCTGTCTCTGGCTCTGGCCTGGGGCTGGTTGGACGATGGCAGTGGACCACTGGCGACGTGCTAGACATGGCGAGAGAGGCTGGAGAGGTCTGCTGCTGCGAGTGCACGGTCGGCCGGCGAGGAGTGGCTCGGCATGGCAATGCAGTGCAGCTAGGAGGTAGGGGAGGTGCTGGTGTGGGTATGGTTGAGCTTGAGGGAGACAAAGATGATCAAAGCACTTCAATTTGGTAGACAAAAATCAACCCAAAACAGTAATAGTTAGGCCACTTTGATCTTGCCCACCAAGTGTTTGATGAAATGGCCGAAAGAGAAAAACTTTTGAATTTTGAGTTCAAAATTTTTGAGTGATCTCCACTGGTGCTAGGTAGTCTCTGGTTGCAAGGGTTTTGGAAGTGGAGCTCAAATAGGTGGTTTTTGAAATAGGGGTGATCTATGCATATGCATTGGATTCAATTTTCAAATGCCATTTAAAATAACTAAAAGAATGTTTTTAGCAGATCAAAAGGTGGGCCTTGGTACCTCATTATGTGTACTAGCAAGGGTACAAAGATCATGAATTGTTTCTATTAAGAAATGAGTGCTAGGAACACTCAAACTAGTGTAGTGGATTAAAATGGCCAAAATGGCCATTCCTCCTTTTTAATTCTTTTTGATTTGATTTTCTTTAGGAAAAGTTTGGGAAAGATGTAGATGATGTTTAAATCACCTAAGAAACATTTTAAAAGCAAAGAATCACAAAACCAAGGCAATTCAAATCAATCCCTATTTTAAATGCACATACACATGAATGCTTTCATTTTTAATTTGGAAAAGTTTTTGTTAACCCCAAATTTGATGATTTAGATCTTGATAAGCTTGGATTGAAGTTTTGGGATGTTACATGATCCTAGAATCATCTTGATCCTAGTGATGAGCTCCTAGAGTAGCTCATGCTATCTCCTAAGCAGACAATTCAAACAGCAGACCAAGGCAACTCATCTTACAAACAAATCAACTACTACTGGGGTTACCACCAAGCTTAGCTTGAGGTAAGGATGGGTATTTTTAAATAGGTTGGAGTTTGAACAAGGTAAGGTCCTTGGTATCTCTACCAAGAGTAGAATTCAAAAGTTTACAAAAAGGTCTTGTTAAATCTAGAGGTAAGAGTATTAGAAGGTTCTGTCTTGAAAACATAAGGAGATAGTATTCCATAGCTCTCCATAGTTTGATCAATAGAAGCTACTAAAATAGTTGGTTTGCAAAGACTTCTTGGCTCAGGTTTTGAAATGCCAGAACATTTGAGAATATAGGAATTAAGCCAAGACTATTTTGGAAGGTAGCTTTTGTCAACTGGTGTTGAGGTAAGGAGTATATCTTCTAATACACAATCACCAGCATATACACCCTTAACAACAGGCAAACACCTCATCACTAAACAAGAAAAAGTTTTTGTTCCCCCTGATTTTTGCATTCTGGACAACTGATCAGGGTTGCTAAAATTGGGATGTTATAGACCTTTCCCCCTTAAAAGAATCTCGTCCCGAGATTCAAGAGAGTAGGGTTAGGGGATTTTTAGTCGGGTCGATACTAGGTGTCTTACGCGTACTATCTTACGGATTCCGTCTTTGAAAGTGACTACTCTATCAATGAAGTTGAGCTTCAGTCTTCGGGGATGCACTGAGAGTTGAGCAGAGTCCAGTCTTGATTTTGAGAGATGACCTTCTTTTCCTCCCGGACTCTATATCTCGAGGGCTTTAGACTGGGCAGACTATCTTGATGCTGCACTTCACGGAGTACTCGTCGGAGGATAGAATCTATGGCCTGGTGTACCTTCCTCTAAGGGTCCACGGCTCTTCCTTAGGGTCATATCGTATCCTATTGACGATGTTGGGGTCCAAGCTTCTAGGTTGGCTCCTGGCGAGGGTTTACTCTATTTGGGTGGGAAAGACGCGGTCTTTCCCCCTTAGGATTTGACTAGGATAGGTCGGAGATAACGCATTCCTTCCTTCTTGACTTCATTGGTGGCGGTTTTGAAGATTGTCGTCCCTCTTTTTCCTATAGTCGAGGTCTTTGGAAAACGTCCGTGGAGCTATGGCCTGCGGGGCTTATATACTACTTTTATCCATTCTTAGCCTAGTGGAGTCATTGGAGTCTCAAGTCCTCTAAGCATTAAAGACCTAGGGGTTAGCGGCTCGGCGGTCCTTCGGGTAGGTCGTCAATTGAAGTAGCAAAGAGACTTTGTAGAATCTTCAGTTAGTTTCTCATCGGATAACTCACGGGTTGTTGCTTGGCAGGAAGACTTCGGAGCTGGAGGTAGTTGCGGAATTATCTTCTGGTAGACAATCTTGTGAAGATTGAGTGGAAAGATAGCGTCTTTCCACCTTGGAGCTTCACTAAGGTGCTCCGGGAGGGTTGCGGATCTTCTGTCTTGGAGTGCTGACTCAATGTTAGCGGAAGGCTGTATCTTCCCGGAATCTTGAGATGGGGTCTTTGAGCGACGCCCTACTTTAACAACCTTGGCGGGATGGTTTTCTAACATAGCCTTCTGGAGTTAACTCTATGAGGTTTAGCGTTTAACATGGCTTCTTGTTAGATCTCAGTCAGAGGAGAGGCATCCAGCTTTGGGGAAACTGTCTTCACTTGAGTTAGTAGTGTTGCTTTTGTATGATGGCGGAGTGGACTCGTTGTCTTCAGGCTTCCTAATCATCTGACTTTTGGGGTGGTTCTGACCTTCGAAGGTCAGCATAGTTAGGTCTTCACTTCTTGTCTTGGTTGACTTATCCGGTGGTTTCTTGTGGATATTGAGGATCCTTCGATGATCGACTTCCAGCTCCAACGGAACTCTTGCTGTAATAGACTGAGGAACAAGGGAGTGAGGTGCTATTGGCAAGTCTTGTGAGGTGAGCTTGACGAGGTATGCCACCCTGCTGAGGTGAAATCTTCAAGTTGATTCTGCCTTGACGATGTCGAACTCCGGGTTCATGTGATGCTTTTCCTCTCATATACTCTCGAGGTTAGTCTGGGTCTCAATACCGACAGCTAACACAGGGGTTTCCTGAGCTACTAGGTGGGTTATCGCTCCTCGAGTCACATTTTTTAGGGAGGTCAAGGCAAACCAGAACATACAAACAAGGCGGACGGAGCGAGGGAATCGCAAGGTCCTCGGCAAACATCACACATCCAGCAACACAGGAGGCACTTAGGCAAGCAAACACGGCCAATGCTAGGGACCAAGGAGTTAGCTACTCGCGATGTAGGGGAATCCTATCCTTATTGTCCCTAGATATCGTCTTTCCTCAAGTCGGGGTCACTATCTTGCAGATGAAGTCTTCGTCGTATCTTGGATGCTTCTTGATAGTGCAGCACCCGATGTCTTCTGATTGTGAGGATTGCGCTGGTAGAGCGATATTGTAGTCTTCCTTGTTTTGGCTGATACTTGATGGTTTTCATCTTGTTCTCATTGTCTTCACCAGGTTCTAGATCCTAGTTATTTAAAAGCTGTAGGTTTGAATTTTGGACGAGGGATAGAGGAAACCATTTTCGAACGCATTTACTTAGAGTCAGAGAAGAAGTAGAACTTTTTGAAACTCTTTGAGAAACTAGTTTTCGAAAACCGGGGTTTTCAAAAAAAGGTTCATGTCTAGCGACTGTGCTAACTAAGCTTCTCCTACAGTCATGATGGCTCTGATACCAAGTCTGTGAGACCCCCGGATTAATCCTCTTAGAATCCTTGTTATGCATACAACCACGATCCCATGATCAGTTAGTTGTGGCACAAAGCGACAAGTATCATTACAACATCCAAGAATATACCGAATTTACAAGACTTACATAAATGCCGTTATGGCTACATCAATAATCAGCCTTGGACTTCATCAAGCGCCGAGCCCGAGCCATGCCTTAACCTACAGGCAACTGACTGGGAGAATGGCCTAGCTCGCATAGTCGTCCACTTCACCTTCTTCTTGATATCTGACCAAGTTAATAGCCAGGGACAATTCTAGTGAGTACATTGAATGTACTCGCAAACCACCTTAATAGAATAATAATAGCAAGAGGATATGAAATATGGATGTGGTAGTAGGAGGGCTCCAAGAGTTCTCAAATAGTTTCTCTTGTAGATATAGCATCTACATATCTTTGTTGAAAACTTTGGTAAAACGTTTTGGAAACCTTTTTATTTGAAAAGTTTTAGAAAACATTAGGACTGGGTCACCCATTTGCTCCTTTCTCCCGGTCGTCCCACGACCAAACTCCTTCTATCCCTTTCTGACCATCCCATGGTCATAGTAGGGATCCTTTCCGACCATCCCATGGTCAAAACATTTTCAAAGCCATTTCTTTTCAGAAATCCTTTTTGAAAACAAAACCAGCACCGCTCTACAGAAGTTTGTCCAACCCGTCCTTAACCGCGGACATGGCTATTCGAATAGATTTACACTCTGTAGAGGTTGTACACTTTCCCCACATCATCCGGGTACACTACCCTGATCTTCACCGATCGTGGGTCGAGTAACCGATCAAGACTCTCCGGATGCCCACTCCAATATAAGTGCCTACCCTATGGGTATTAATCCCCTCAACACCGGGACGTCGGGCGAGGACCAACCGGAGCGCTTTTCCACTCCTCGAGAGTGTGCGCTTTCAATGAGGGGCCCATAGTAACGCGTGGAGGCCTGTCGACCCTTCGTTCCTTCTCCAGGTCCCACCTTTATTGGAGAAGGCCCACCCTCCAGGGATCCCCGATCCCCTGTAGTAGTTGTGAGGCAGCTTATACCGGAATAGACAACCATCAAATCTAGCCCTGTCCCATTCCAGAGTAATGTGGTTGTACAGGGTTAAGTTGTTATAGCTAGACTACAAAGAACCAGGTGCGTTTTTGTAAACCTTTTTCCTCCGTTTTTCCTCCGGCATTTTGTAAAAAAAAACATTTTTCTTTCTCAAGAACTCTTGGGAGGTCCCACCTCACCAAGATTTTCTCATAAAACATTTGGTAAAACTTTGTCTAGGGTCTTCCCATCCTCTAGCTTTGCTTCGGCTAAATCGGGGGTCTCCAAAGGGATATGGTGTAATACACCATCTACCATCCTAGGGGAAAGTAGGTATCATCAAGAGGGTTGTACTTAGTAGTACCATTGAGTAATGATTTGGAGGATCCAAATCACTACCATATATACATCGACAAATAATAAAACAATGCAATTTCACAAATAGTAGACAAAGCATGCATAAGTAAAATAGTAGGACAAGGCTTATGAGAAAGAAGGTGGCTTTCCTGAGATCCGCAATGTGGCATAAATGTCCCAGGACTTCTTCTTAGAAATACCCAAATATACAATAATAACCATCTTTTTCTGCTCTCCGATTTTATCGCAACTATCATCGTCCCGACAGCACATGCAAACAAACCAAATCACAATCAACACAAGGCATGCAAGAACCAATACATACAACAAACAATGAACAATACAAGTTCACAGATCCTTAGGTCTTAGGAAGAATGGATTTAATAGGATTGGCTTTGCCTTGGACATATAGAAGAAAATCCCTTAGGATTTATATTCTAGCAATTACCTAAGAGGTGGATTTTGGACCAAGACATAATCTGTATGGTACCATTGTATAAAAATGATATCTTCAGGTAGATGTTCATAAAATGAAACCTACAAAAGTGGTTTCACTATTTTATCACTTACAAAAGATTTATAGTTATTTTTATAGTGGGAAGACTCTAGTTTTAGGAAATAATTTACCAGAAGAGTTCTGGAGCTCCAAAAAGTATTTCCTTGGATGGTTAGGTTGGACATAAAGTACTGGTTCACCGAGAGTTGGAATCACTCCAGGATAATTAACAGGATGCCGTCAGGAAATTCCCAAAGGCAGTTCTGTGGACAACTTGTCTTTTTCACCAGAGTAAATCTATAGTAGATTTTGATTTGATTCCAAGGAAACATGGTAGGTATTTAGAATACCTTTCGGTAGAAATTGGAATCACCTTGTTTAGAGTTGTGGAACTACTGTGGTGATTTAACTAATGAATTGACTAAGCCTAGAAAACATTAATTCACAATAAATCAACTGGGGCTTAGAAAATTATGGGCTCCTGGATTTTGAAAGATCTTATGTTTTAGGAACTACCAGAGTTGGTTTTAGGTCAGTACCTATTTTAATTTGGCCCAGAGAAAATCTTAAAGGCAGAAATCCCCTGTTTTTGTTATTTTTGCTACTGGTGGACCAGAGCTCAAACTGACATGGGACCAAAGCTAGATAGAAGGTATGGGGAATACCTACCAGGTAAGGTTTGTTTCACCACATTTGGATGAGGATGGTTCTCTAGGGAATTTATTTACTATAATAGGTACCTGTTTGTATATTTATTTATAGAATTTATTGGTAGACCTTTTTGTTCCAGGGTTGGTTCTACATGTTAGAGAGAACATACTGGAACATGCCAAAAATTGAATCTGGGCAAAAAGAGATATTTTTAATTTTTATTTTGAAATAAACTGCGAGGCTTTTCTGCAGATCTCTAATTATCCAGAATAAAAGAAAAGGGGGCGGGGTGGCCGGGCTAGATCCAGCAGGGAGGTGGGCCACAGAGGGAAATCGGCCAATCCCAGGGGCGAGCCACGCACGGGAGGAAGTTTAAATCCCGCACAGCAGGGCCCGGCTGTCAGTCCCCTCGAGGCGCGAAGAGGTATAGAGAGATAAGGGTCGTCGGATCCAGCGGAGATCGACGACGCCTAGTCGTCTCCTTCCTCTAACCGTGCGGGACAGGGAGGAAACCCTAGTAGCGTCTAGGCGGTGGCGAGGGCTCACCAGGGGGCTCGAGGGTGACCGTGGCTTGGCGGGGGAGACGCAGCTCCCCCACGGCGGTTCCGGAGAGGGGCGGCAAGGTGCTGTTCGCTGCAGGGGAGGGGCTCGCGCGACATCAGCCAAGGGGTAGCTTCGGGAGCTCGTCGGAGCTGCTTCTAGGGACGCTGCATGATGAAGTAATGAGGAGGGTTAGGCCAGCCCTAAGGAGTAGATCAATCCAGTGCAAGAACTAGAGGGAATGAGGGAGTAGGGAGAGAGCTATGCTCAGATTTGTGCCATGGCCGAGATATTTCGTCTCTCCTTTCTCTGGCAGGACAGGGAAAGGGAGAGGTAGGGAAGGAGCTGGGAGGTGAGTAGGCAGCTGAGGGAGTGAATGAGGGGCAGAGGCGTGTGGGAAGGGCCTCTGGCCTATTTATTTGGAGAGGTGGAGGGTGTACCATGGACATGGTCTAGGAGGGGAAGGGAGGGATGTGTGAAACTAGGGAGTGGATGCTATGGGCAGGGGAGGGTGGTATATGGTCGTGCTACAGAGTAGAGGGGGAGGGTAGCTGCTGCAAGAGGAGTTTTGCAAGCCAAGACACCCACATGGGGTTAAGCACTAGTGTCCAAGCACTAAAGGTCAAGGCACTACAGTGATCAGCTATAGTCATCACGACCAGAGGAGAGCGTGCTTGCTGTGGTGAGTGGGGGTGAGCATTGGTGGTGATTTTAATTTCGTCTAGGCCATTAATTCCTTAGTTTGCCACATTTGATCAAAATGACGCTTGCGAAGGAAGTTTAATATTTTGCACTGAGCAAGGTGGGGAGATGGTACTGGTCGGTAGATGAGGTCAAGATACACTTCCTAGATTTATTTGAGATTTTTCAGAGGAGTTTAAGTCCACTTAAATCTATTTATTCAAACACTGCAGAAGTGAAGTATTGAAGCTCATTTGATATTTTTACATTGGACTTTGTTGGATTTTGATGTGATGTGATCCCAAATGTGAATACGCACTTAGGGGAATTTTCCTAAGATTTATTGAGGTGGGAAAGGGTTTTTAGAGGATTATTTCTTGTTTCTGCCATTTAAGAAAATAGGCAAAAAGAAATAATAAAGCTCTTCAAAAATATTTATTTTCGAAGTGGGAAGGTGGGGTATGATATGTGAGTCTCAAATGAGCCAAAAGTTGGGGAAGTGCTTTGGAAGAATCCAAACTTTCCCTTATGGAAGAGATTTTGAAGAATTTATCTATTAAAGAATTAATTTGATTTGGAGCCAAAATAATTATGGAGAATTATTGATAAATCTTGATGATCAAGGTAAATGATGTAGACAAGGTGTAGCAAGCATTTGCAACCTTGGGATTGGAGAATCCAAGTTGATTTTGGTGGAAAACTCTAGATTAAGGATCTATGGTGGTGTTAATTTCATACCATCAAAACATGGTTGTATCTTGGAGCTAAAATCTCCCCTTGGGGCATGGGATATATGGATGGATAGGCCAAGTGATGTATATTGCAATGGTGTAGGGGTTTGAGCTTGATCCTGCTTGATCTCACCAAGGCAAGCTTTCAAACTTTGAATAAAATAAGCCTGCCAATGCGGATTATCAACTAGCCTTCCAAACCTTGTGGGTGTCAACAGCTCAAGGATCCAATTGGAGAAAGTGAAGTAGGTAATGATATACCTATATGAGTAGAACACAACCATGAAAAGATTTGGTCCATAGAGGTTTGGATGGTGGTGGGAGCTTCTATCAAAGTAGGCATGTTGACTAGATTTGCAGGAAAAGATATTTTCTTGCCTGCAAAACCATCAAGGACAAGTGGGTTTAAGGTTGGTATAACCAAGGGCAAGAGTGGTCCTTGGTATTCCTTAGGATTTTTAACAATATGGTTCAAGTGCATTACCAAATATGCACAAGGTTTGAGAAAGGGAGGCACTCAAAAAGGTGATGTTGGAAATAGTTTTCTAGACTTAGCCAAATTTGGCAGATTTAGGGTTTTTGACTAGAGCATGAGAGGTGATGTTTTTGAGGGGGTTGCAAGGTACCAGAGCATCATCAAGTGGATGATGTTGAAGAGTAGATTGAGTAGGAAAGATCCTTGCTTGATACTGGTCTTCATTCCTTGGAAGCTTCTAGAACGGATTACTTCATAATTGATTCTAGTTAAGGGTATTAGAGGATCACTTAGCATCTAGAGATCAGTTCCTGATTCGTAATATTGATTAGGGATGGTGATCCTGGAATCATCTTGATCCTAATGATGAGCTCCTAGAGTAGCTCATGCTATCTCCTAAGTAGACAATTCAAATAGCAGACCAAGGCAACTCATCTTACAAACAAATCAACTACTACTGGGGTTACCACCAAACTTAGCTTGATGTAAGGATGGGTATTTTGAAATTGGTTGGAGTTTGAACAAGGTAAGGTCCTTGGTATGTCTAACAAGAGTAGAATTAAAAATTTTACAAAAAGGTCTTGTTAAATCTAGAGGTAAGAGTATTAGAAGGTTCTGTCGTGAAAACATAAGGAGATAGTATTCCATAGCTCTCCATAGTTTGATCAATAGAAGCTACTAAAATAGTTGGCTTGCAAAGACTTCTTGGCTCAGTTTTTGAAATGCCAGAACATTTGAGAATATAGGAATTAAGCCAAGACTATTTTGGAAGGTAGCTTTTGTCAACTGGTGTTGAGGTAAGGAGTATATCTTCTAATACACAATCACCAGCATAAACACCATTAACCACAGGCAAACACCTCATCACTAAACAAGAAAAAGTTTTTGGTTCCCCCTGATTTTTCCATTCTAGACAACTGATCAGGGTTGCTGAAATTGGGATGTTACACTTTTTGTCCCCCGAATCTCCCCTTCGGTGGCGACGGCTCTGCGGAACTTTTCGTGGCTGGAGGCTTGATAATTTAGGGTTTCTGCCTCAGGAGGAATATATAGGCGAAGGAGGCAAGGTCGGTGGCCAGACAGGGGGCCCACACCATGCCCTGGCGTGGCCTGGGGGTACCCGCGCCTGGGGGTGTGGCCAGGCCCTGGCCCTCCTCCCTCTCGTATTCTGGCTCTGTGAGTCTTTCAGTAAAATAGGAACTTTGGCTTTTGTCCCGTCCAATTATGAGAATATTCATTTTCTGACTTTCCTGGAACCAAAAACAGCAGAAAACAGGCAACTGGCACTATGGCATCTTGTTAATAGGTTAGTCCATGAAAGTGTATAAAAATACTCCAAAGTTGGAACAAAACATAAGAAAGTAGATAAAAACAAAGCATGGAACATCAAAAATTATAGATACATTTGCAATGTATCAATGTGTTATTTTCATAAGCCGGTAGATTAAATCTATGAGTGTTCATTTCATAAACCACATGGATCTAGTAGATTTCATTGCATGTGTGTTATTTTCATTAAACAACTTGGATGTGTGTGATTTTCATAAACTACTAGATGCCACTACATGTGTGTTCTTTTCATAAACCACATGGATCCACTAGATGTCATTGCATGTGTGTTCATTTCATAAACCACATTGATCCACAAGATGTCATTGAATATGTATTATCTTCATTAAACAACTTGGATGTGTGTTATTTTCATAAACCACTAGATGTCATTGGATGTGTGTTCATTTCATAAACCACATGGATCCACTAGATGTCATTGCATGTGTGTTCTTTTCATTAAACCAATTGGATCCACTTGATTTCATTGCATGTGTGTTCATTTCATAAACCACATGGATTTCTGTTCTATTCATAAACCAGTAGAGTCACTCCATGAGTGTTCATTTCATAAACCACATGGATGCACTAGATTTCATTGCATGTGTGTTCATTTGAGTAAAATCAATTGGGTCCACTAGATGTCACTGCATGTGTGTTCCTTTCATAAACCACATGGATCCAGTAGTCTTCATTGCATGTGTGTTCATTTCATAAACCACATAGATCCACTAGATGTCATTGCACGTGTGTTCTTTTCATTAAACAACTTGGATATGTGTTATTTCCATAAACCACTAGATGTCACTGCATGTTTGTTCTTTTCATAAACCTGAAACGGTACGACCCGGTAGGGTAGCACCTCTATGTATCACGCCAATACCTGGATCGGTTCATTGGCATACATAGCATCGATAGACATCAAAGAATTTATAGTGCATCATTATTACAACGATATGATCCAGAATATTGTGTTTATTACAAAGTTTGCAAAGCATATCGCTTGCACAAGTAAACAAGTAGCAAAAAGATAGCATAAATAAAGTAGCTCCAGTCTCCATTAGACGCCACAGGTGAACAAAATGTTGAGTGGAGGGTCGCAACCAACACTACTACTCAGAGGCATCGGAAGAGTAACCAGCAACATGAAACGTAACAGCCCCGAAGGGTCAATACTTCGAATGTACTGGCAAGTGGAACAATGAGAGAAACAACAAGACAAAGCTATATGCATATCTGGCTTGTGGGGTTCAGGCTTAGTTGCAGCAGCAAAAATACTTTATCTTATCGTTTGTAAATCATTTGTAAAGCATTTAATCATTTGTAAATCATTTGTAACCCAATTAAGTTTCAACCACAAGTTTTAGAAATTGCAAGTTAGAATGAATGAGAACATGTCATAGCACCCACAATTCAGTAACTCAATCATCCATTACCAGGGACACGGCTAAGCAGTTAGTTTTATACCCTGCAGGGGTTGCACACTTTACCCATATGACTTGGTCGACCCGCTCGTACCATGACACGCATATTGAGTCATGATAGGGAGAAGCCCAAGAAGAGACAATTCGGGAAGTAGCTCCCCAAGCCCATCCACGCATCGTACCATCCTATCACAATCACTACATCCCTGGATACGAAGAGCTCGGGTCGCCACGACCTACTAAGTCCATCCAGCCACCCATAACTCACTGGCATATGGCTGTACACGTAAGCTACCAAATTAAGACACTAAGCATTTCTCAGAAACCTGGGTGGCCATCCACAAGTGAGCTACTCGGGTAAACCATAGCCATGGGCCCGGAATTCACGAACCAAGCAATTACCAATCCGCCCAGAGAGTTCATTAATTAAATTGTTTTCAACCTTTCCAAACACATTCTTTCAAAACAATCTTTATCATGGTGTATCCCATCCTCATCTACATAAGCATAACTAAGCACAACTACTTACGGCGGCTCACCTAACAAGAATGGCTACGACATAATAGGATATAGCGTAGCAATAGATAAAACTTGTAAAACAAAACAAGGTACAATGCATATAGAAAGTAAATAGGACTTTTATGAAGCTCCACTTGCCTTGGTAGTTGTCGGAGTCAAAAGCACAGTCCGGACAATCACACGGGTTACAATCCTCACAATCTACATGAAAGGAATTCAACCAAATAAACAATCCACACATAGAGATCAAGAAATGCAACACAATGCATGCATGGCACTTTAATAAAGCTTCGGTAGTTTAGTTATGTTCTCTGATCAATGCTACTACTGAATGATGCATGGGAAAACTTTTAATGCACAGAAAACAATTTATGCATAAAAGACGACTAGTTAATAGGTATTTAGACAAAACATTTAACCATTGTTGTAAACAGTGTTGTTCAGGTGTGACAAAAATACTACAGGACAGATAGTTCAATTTAGAGCCTATACCAAAAGGATTTACTCCAAAAAGATTTACAGATCTTTTTCTGTCAATTTTATACCACTTTGAGCCTTTTTATAATCTCAGGAGAAAACATACAGTAAACCTGAGATATTATTAAAGAATAAAATTCTACACAATTTTTTGAATCCAATGATATCTTATTTGTAAAATTTGGCCTAGTAGATTAATTTCTATTAATTTTACAAGTTTTAACAATTTTCTGCCCCTTTTTATAAAATCTGAAATTCCGGGGAATATTCCGAGGAATATTCCCGCTGGCGAGTGGGCCTGGCTGACGCGGCGCTTACTGGACTTGGACCAGTCCGCGGTTGACTGGTCCAGTCAACGACCGATCTGGGTCGTTCATGCGCGATCGAGCGGCTGGGAGCGACCGCGACAGAAACCCACCGGCGCAGTGGCTAGGAGGCGGCGACGGCTTCGGTCGGCGGCGGGGGCGGCTCTCTGGTGGGTCTTGGCGGCGGTGGAGTGGTCTACGGCGCGGGGCGGCGTGTGGTGGTCACCGGGCCACAGTCGGCGCGGGCGAAGGCTTCCCGAGGCGGCGACGTAGCGCGGCTGGAGAGGTGGTCGACGTCGGACTTCGGCGACGTCGGGTGGCTGCTCGGCGGCGCTGTAGAGGGGAAAAATATTAAAACGGGTGCGGAGCCTCGACACGAACAAAAAGGGCGCGGAGCTAGAGCTAGAGCTCGTACCGGAATTAATGGCAGCGACGGCGGCGGAACTCCGGTGAGAGATTCCAACGGCCTGGAGGTGGTGTTGGCTAGGTTTTTAGGGGGGTTCGCAAGAGGGAGTCGAGAGCTTTAAGGGGCTAGGGTCGAGAGCGCGAGGGCGGCTCGGACCCGGGCGCGAACGGCGAGAAGAGCGTCGTCGGTTGCGGCGTTCGTGTCGAGAATGGACTGCTCGTCCCTGGGAGGGCTGACAGGCGGGCCCTAGTGGTCAGAAAAAAAACAAAGAAAAAGAGAAAAGAGAAAGAAAAGGGAAAGGGGAAAGAGGGCTGCGCGGCTGGCTGGGCCGCTGGCAGGCTGGCGGCGCGAGCTGGGCCCCGGGTGGCTGCTGGGCCGCTGCCCGGCTGGCTGCCCGCTTTTTTTTCTTCTTTTATTCTTTTTGTTTTTTTCCTTTTTCTACAGTGTACCGTTAACTGAACCTAACTGAACCTGTTAACTAAATTTTTTTGCAGATTCAGAAAATTGGCCATAACTTTTTATTTAGGGCTCCAAAAAGGGTGAAACAAAAACCTACAGGTTCGTAATTGGAAACTCTATGCATCTAAGCATCTAGGTTGACTTTTTGGCATCAACGAAGTAGATGCTAGACCAAACCCTAGTAGTCACCTATAAGGGAAGAATAGGCACTTGTGAGGTGTTTTTGTGAAAAGCTTTCAAAACTGAAATTTTGCAAGGATGAACATGATGCAATGTTGTCGTGGAAATGGCCACGGCAGTCACTGCCATAGACAGCGATTGAGTGTTTCGTGAGGAAGAGTTGGCGGCCATCTGCGGTGCGAGATGGGGGCGGATGCACATGGGTTTATCTTGGTTCGGCCCCCCTGAGGGTAAAGACCTACTCCTGCTAGATTGGATTATGAGAGAGCGAGTTACACGGGTGGCGAGCTCGGTGTCTAGGCAGCGAGTCGCTTGAGGGGGTGTATGATGGAACGTCCCGTCCCAGGATACCCTAGGGAGGTTTATATATGAAGCACCTCGCTAGGGTTTACAAGTTGTCCCCGAACAGGATAAGGATCCAGGGGCTTTTGACCTAATCCGACTGGGCTTCTGCTACGTTTCTAGGCTTCCACTCACCAGTCGATGGGCCCTTCCTTCCTTCACGGTCCAGTCGCTATCCTCCAGACGTACTCGCAGGACTTTCGGTCCACTCGGAACGTTCCGATGGGCATATCCCCTTTGGCATGTCCCCATCAGTAGTCCCCGAGGCCGTCGTCGACGCAGGCGCGGGCGTCCTTTTGGCGTTCGAAGTAGGCGAGCCCAATTTCGGCGTCCAGTCGATTTGGCCATGGACTTTATTAAAACCGAGGAGAATTTATCCATAGCTCCATTCGTCACTTCAATGAACATCTCTACCGCCCAGTCGCCGTTTTGACGAGAGGAAAGACTGGCGGGTGGCGACTAGACCAAAGGAGTTGGACCGTCAAGTCTGGTCAAACTATCCGTTGGAATTTCCAACGGTAACTACGGCGAAATTACCGTGAGTAACGGCTACTCCGATTTTGGCGGGTGACGCCTCCCATATAAGTGGAGTGATGGATCAGCTTCGCAATCCTCCTTCGCATTCTTCATGCTTCCTCATTTGCACTTCCTTTCTGCTTCCTTCTGACTTACTCTCCCTGTGTCGCGCGATTCCACTTCTCACTCAATGGTGCCTCCCAAGGGCTCATGGGGGAAATCCAAGTGCACCACGGCCCAACTTAGATCCTTCAAGGATGCCGGGGTGCTCCGCAAGGGGAATTGGCGGGTTCCCCCTCTTCCGAGACCAAACCGAAACCGCCACCCGGCGAGTTCATCTGCTTCACTAGTCATCTTGAGACGGGCTTAGGATTCCCTACCTCGCTCTTCTTCCGCCGCTTCTGCGCGTACTACACGATCAAGCCCTCCGATATTGGTCCACACAACATCGAGCAGCTGGCAATCTTCGTCGCCTTCTACGAATGCTACCTTGGCTGCAAGCCATATTTCCCGCTGTGGCTGGAGCTCTTCCACGGCCGCATCGGGCGCGAGGCGTCCGGCGGCTTGATGCTGGCCGCAGGCGGGGTCACTTTCCAGTTGAAGCCGAAGGCCAACTTCGTTAAGCTCCTCCTGCCAAAGAAGGCCGCCAGCGAGTGGAAGAAGAGCTGGTTCTATGTCAAGGAAGACACTCCCTCCGGCGAGGTATCTCTACCTGAGTTCATCGCCAAGAGGAGCGAGCCCCGTCGGTTGGCGCCGAAGAAGCTTCCTGAGGATCAGCGGATGGCCGTCGCGGAAATGATGGATCAGATCCAGAAGCTGAAGGATTAGGGGTTGGTCCCGATCAACCTCTACAATTGCTGGCTCGGGCGGCGCCTGGTCCCGCTGGCGGCTCGACCGCACTGGATGTACGAGTACAGCGGGAAGCATGATCCATCAAGAACTAGCAAGGAGTCGTGGGAGGCCGAGGACTACAAGGCCGCCCTGAAGAAGATTACCGACGCGGAGTTCACTGGTGTGGCGGTCGGGGTCGCCTCGTATACTCCTGTGAAGAATGAAGCCCCCACAGCAAGTCTTCTTTCCGATCGCTGCATCTGTACCTCAATTTCAGTCTTCTCGCTTGGTGTGTTTTGACTTGTGGTGGTTCTCAGCTTTTTCAGGTGTTGGAGGCTTGGCTCCCTCCACTTGACGAAGAGGTTCCCCAGGAACTGGAGGAGGATTCTGAGGGGGATCCTTCCGACAGCGACGGGGAAGAAGAAGAAGTCCCTCCCCTGGCGCCTGTGGCTCGCAAGACCCGGATGCAGAAACAGCGAGAGGTCGAGGCGAGCCGTAGCCTGGATGAGTTCGAAGAAGGCGACAAAGTCGCCCAGGAGCAAACGTCCTGGCGCATCGCTACGACATCGAAGCCCCCACGCCGGCCAAAGCCGCCGGCAAAAAGGCCTGCATCACCGGCCAAGTCGTCAGTGGTGTTCGAGTCGGATGACGACTCCGATGACGAAGGATCTCCCGAAGTCTCGCACAAGGCCCCAAGGGACGCGGTGCCGACAAAGGGGTTGGAGGGCGAGGACACGAAGGTGGTGGTAGAGGTTCCCCTGGCGATGATCGCGCCGACGGCCTCGGGGGTCCCAAGCCAAGAAGAGGCTGAGGTGATGGCGTCCAAGTCGCCACATCCAACGAAGGCGGCCGCGTCGGAGCCGGAGGTCCCGGCGACTGCAGCTTCGTCATCAAGGAAGCCCTCAGTTTCATGGGCTTCGGACGTCTTCGAGAGAGGGCTCAGCCGCAAGGTGGGCCCCGAATTGGACAAGCCCGCACATATCAGTACCGGGCTTCGTGTCCTTCTAGTCGCCAAGTAAGTCGCGCTTCCTCGTCCCAATTTACCTTGTTTCTTTCGTGTTGTTGTTGTGCTGACTGGAGGGGCTCGCGCAGGTCGGGGGCCAAGAAGATTGGTCGCCCCTCAGTTGCTAAGATTCCATCGGCCACTAGCGTGGGGGAGGGTGATCTGCCCAAGAAGAGGAAAGCCTCCGACGATGTTGCAGCCGCTGAAGCTGCGAAGAGGCAGAAGGGGGGTGCTGACGATGCTGCGACCAGGGGAGCACCGCGGAGCCAGCTGCTGCGCTAGTCGCCAAAGAGGTGGCGGCGACGCAATCGGAGCCAGCGTTGGCTGCGTCCGTGCCGGAGGCGCCGGTCTCGGTGACCAGCGCCCCTGCCAGGACGTCGGCGACATTCCCTCGTTTCATGGCGAAGGGGTTTCCAGGTGTTGCGGACACACAATCTCCGCAAAGTCCAGAAATCGTGGATGCGGATATTGGGTCCCGCCGCGGACGTACCTCCTTCACGGTTCCGTCGACTGACGCCGCTGAACTTCACAAGATGCTCAGCGCTGCTATTCAGGTATGTCCAATCCCCGAAGTCCTAGTCGTTGAATTTCAGCGGCTAGGAATTGTTTTTTGTTTCCTTCCTTCTCTAGTCCCCGAGTTCCTAGTCGCTGAATTCAGCGGCTGGGAACTGGGTTTTGTTTTTCTTCCTTCTCCAGTCCCCGAGTTCCTAGTCGCTGAATTCAGCGGCTAGGAACTGGGTTTTGTTTTTCTTCCAACGCTTAGTTGGGTTCTTTGTTTACAGGGGTTAGAACGGGAGTCGACTGATCGGCAGGCTGCACGAGAGCACTTGGAGCGTGACTTGCGCGAGGTGCAGGAGGTGAACCGGCGGCTTCAGGAGACAATTGGTGAGTGACTGTTTGGCTTTATTCTTCTTTTCCTGGTGTGAGCTGGCTGTGTGCAATACTCTGATATCTTCTCTTGCAGATGGTTTCCCAGCTGAGATCTCCAAGGCCCGTGAGGGGTACATCCCACTTGCCGAACTGGACGCGGCGAATGGGCGAGTAGCCTCCCTGGTTAAGGACTTGGAGGAGGCCAAGGCGGCCTCAATTTCTTCGGAGGAACGGGCGAAGGCTGCCGTCGCCGCGGCTGAAGAAGAATGCAAGGCCGCTGACTCCTTCATCGTGGGGCTGCATAACGAGCAGACTGCCTTGGAGAACCACGTCAAGGAGAACTGTCGCAAGCTCCTTAGTGAGTCTTTTATCTTTGCTTGTCCCTTTCGTCTATTCCCTGCTATGGGGATTTCGTAGTTTCACTGACGCCTGACTTTGCAGCTATGGTAGGCCAAAGCAATCCGGTTGTGCAGACGTACAGCGCCTTGCAGTGCGTGACTGCCGTGGTGAATGCAGCCACGGCCTCGGTGTTGTGCGTCCAAGCAGCTCTCCAGGGCATGTCTCCCACCAAGGTTATCCCTGGGGGCTAATGGAGGTATGGCGCTATCTGGGGGAGGTACCCGCCGTTGTGGAGTGGATGACGCGCTCGGTGTTCCAACGCGGGGCTGCCACGGTGTTGAGCTTGGGTCTCGCCCATTTCCCCGATGACTTTGATCTTGACGATATGACGAGTGGCTATCCGTCGGCGACCGGCATGGTGGAGATGTCAGAGGTGCTGAAGCTGACCGCGAAGGCCACTCCTTACGTCGGTCGTGTCTTGGCGATGGGAGATCTGCTGCCGTACCAGGAGACGATGTTGGCGCCTGGCGACCTTGAGCCAGAGTACCGTGACATGAAGTCGGAGCATCCCTTCCGGTTGTCGGTGTCGAAGTCGCTAACAACGTATCCAACGAACCCGTGGCAGCCTTTTGTGCGCGTCAAGGGTGGTGGTGGTGCCTCGTCATCGGGTCCTGTAGAGTAGACAATGTAATTTGCCAAGTTTTTATAAATGTCGAGTGGCGAATGCTATAAGATACTTTTGCAATATATGCCTCGGGGGGTCGATCGACTCATGTTTTGATGAATAATGTATGTTGTGCTTTTGCCTATGAATTGTTTTGATTGAGCGAGTCCCCGGGCGCGTCCGCCTTTTAATGTGGTATAACTCGATTGTATACTTTTGTGTATTTGTTGTGTTTACGTGTTGTTTTTATCCCTCGCGTCTTCTGAGTGGCAAGTCCCCGAGCGCGGGTAGGACTGACTTATGAGCGAGTCCCCGAGCGTTGTGCCCAACCGTACTGGTCATGATCCTGTTGCAGGTTGTGAGTGCGTTGTTTGTAACGCGTCTCCTCCCCTGGCCCGGAGAGCCAGTCGCTTGGCGAGCCCTAGGAAGCTCTCTTACTTGGTGTGTTCCCGAGCCGCATGGGGGTTTCCGTTTTGCGGAGTGCCCGTGCGTGGTACTTTACTATTCGAGTCGCTTTGCGCGAGGGTGGGAGAGATAGATCGCTGTGAGAAGCGTGTATCGGATGTCTTGGCCCGGCGGGCCAGTCGAGCTAGGCGACTCCAATGGTGGCTCCGGGTTGGCGTTTTTCGTGGACGACCCAAGGCCCGAATATTTCCGGTTCCCTTGTGCCGCACTACTTGGCCGTGCCGTTCGCTCGACCAGAGGTTGACTTCTGTAAGTAGCGTATTGCTGGCATGTACGAGTGCGAGTGGCACAATAATATGGCGAGTGGACACAATTTGTGCGATCCGAATGAATTTCATTATATATTCTGATGGAGTACAGTGTGGGGTTCTAAGTATAGAACTTTCTGAGGAGGTTTACATTCCATGGCCTCCCGACCTCCAATTGGTCGTCACCCTGTATGTCGATGAGGTAGTAGGCGTCGTTGCCAAGGACTCGGCCTATGGCGAATGGCCCCTCCCATGGGGGGAAAGCTTGTGCATGCCCTTCTTGTCTTGGGCTAGTCATAGGACCAGGTCGCCTTCCTGGAAGGTGCGAGTTCGCACTCGGGGGCTGTGATAGCGGCGAAGTCCTTGCTGGTATATGGTGGTGCGGGAGGGAGCCAGGTCGCGTGCCTCGTCGAGTTGGTCGATGTTGTCTTGGTGGGCGATCTCGTTGGCCACCTTGACGTAGTTGGCGACTCGAGGGGAGTCGTGCTCCAGGTCTGTTGGCATTACGGCCTCGGTGCCATACACCATGAAGAAAGGCGTGAACCCGGTTGATCGGTTGACGAAGGTGCGGATCCCCCATATCACAGAGGGGAGCTCGTCGACCCAGCATCCTGGGGTGCGCTCGAGGGGCACCTGTAGTCGCGGCTTGAGCCCGTGGAGGACGCTCTGGTTGGCGCGCTCTGCTTCGCCATTTGATTCCGGGTGGGCGACTGATGCGAGGTCGAGTCGGATACCATGCTCCTCGCAGAATTCCGCCATGGCCCCCTTGGCGAAGTTGGTGCCGTTGTCTGCTATGATGTTGTGCGGGTAGCGGTACCGGTAGATGAGTTCGCGGAGGAACTTGGTGGTCGTCTTGCCGTCGCACTTTTTGATAGGCTTGGCCTCGACCCATTTGGTGAACTTGTCGACTGCGACCAGGAGGTGAGTGAACCCAGACGGGGCCTTCTTGAATGGGCCTACCATGTCCATGCCCCATACGGCGAATGGCCACGTGATGGGGATTGTCTTGAGTGTCGAGCCAGGAAGGTGCGTCTGGTTGGCGTACTTCTGGCACCCGACACATCGTTGGACGATGTTGGTGGCGTCCACATGTGCGGTGAGCCAGTAGAAACCATGCCGCATGGCCTTGGCGACTAACGACTTGGCGCCAGCGTGATGGCCGCAGTCGCCAGCGTGAATGTCCTGAAGGATCTTGCGGCCTTCTTCTGGTTGTACACAGCGCTGGAACACGCCGGTCACGCTGCGCTTGTGGAGCTCGCCGTTGATGATGACGAAGGATTTGCAGCGGCGCGCAATCATTAGCGCCTCTGTCTCGTTGCTCGGTAGGAGTTTGTGTTCCAGGAAGGCGACATATGGCGCTGTCTAGTCGCTAGGTTCCACAACCATGGCGACTAAGGCCAGTTCTAGTTGTAGTGGGATCCCGACGTCGATCTCTTTCGGTGGGCTAATGGAGGGTTTGTGGATGATGTCGAGGAAGACGCCTACTGGTGGCGCCTGTCGGGTCGATCCGATGCGGGAAAGGGCGTCCGCCTCCTCGTTTTTGTGCCTGTCGATCCACTCGACGGAATAGCCGTCAAAGTGTCCTCCCAACTGGTCGACGGCTTGGCGGTACGAGATCATTGTTGGGGAGATAGCGTCGCACGTCCTGGCTACTTGATCGGCGACTAGGTCGGAGTCGCCGTAACACCGTAGGCGGTTGATGTTCATCTCCTTGGCAGCTCGCATGCCATGGAGGAGGGCCTCGTATTCCGCCATGTTGTTGGTGCAGGGCTTGAAATTGAGGTGGAGCACGTAGCGGAGCTTGTCTCCTTTGGGGGAGGTCAGTATGACCCCAGCCCCCGGACCGTCGGTGTTCTTGGAGCCGTTGAAGTGGAGCGACCAATAGTGAAGGTATGGGAGCTTCTCTGGCTGCTGTGCTTCTTCCCAATCTGCGAGGAAATCAGCCAGGGCTTGTGACTTGATCGCTTTTCGGGGCTCGTACTTGATGTTGTGGACGCCGATCTCGACGGCCCACTTGGCGACTCACCCGGTCGCCTCGCGATTGCGTATGATGTCCTATAGGGGCGTGCAGGAGACCACCGTGATTGGGTGCTCCTGGAAGTAGTGTGGGAGCCGCCGATGTGCTCGGAATACCGCGTACACCAGTTTTTGGTATTGCGGGTAGTGTTGTCGTGAGTCCGTTAGGACTTCGCTGATGTAGTATACATGCCGCTGTATGGGGCGCTCCTTGCCCTCTTCCGGTCGTTCGACGACCATCATGGCGCTGACGACTCGATTGGAGGACGCGACGTAGACGAGCATTGGCTCTTTGTCGAGTGGCACGGCGAGTAGTGGTGCCGCGAGTAGCACTTCTTTGAGTGCTTTGAGTGCGTCGTCGGCCTCCACGTCCCATTGGAACGTTGGGTTCTTGCGCATCAGGCGGTAGAGGGGCATTGCCTTCTCTCCTAGTCGGGGGATGAAGCGACTGAGAGCCACGACTCGCCCTGCCAACTTTTGGACGTCGCACAGGCACTCGGGTTTCCCGAGTCGCGCGATGGTGTCGATCTTGGCGGGGTTGGCTTCAATGGCTCACTTGGAGACTACGTATCCCAGAAGCTGTCCGGTGGGTACGCCGAAGGTGCATTTTCCAGGGTTTAGCTTGATGTTGTACCTCCGCAAGTTTGCGAAGGTTTCAGCTAGCTCGGTGAGCAGATCGTCCTGGCGGGTGGGTTTTACCGCCACGTCGTCGATGTAGACGTGAATGTTGCGGCCAATTTGGCTCGCAAGACACTCCTGCATGCACCTCTGGTATGTGGCGCCCGCGTTTTTGAGGCCGAACGTCATGGCCGTGTAGCAGAACGCGCCGAATGGCGTGATGAACGCCGTCTTCTCCTTGTCTTCAACCGCCATCTTGATCTGGTTATAACCAGAGTACGTGTCGAGAAAACACAGCGACTCCGATCCCGCGGTCGAGTCGATGATCTGATCGATGCGCGGTAGGACGAACTCCTCCTTCGGGCAGGCGCTATTGAGGTTGGTGTAATCGATACACATTCTCTAGGTGTTGTTCTTTTTGAGAACCAGGACTGGGTTCGCCAGCCACTTGGAGTATTTGATTGGCTGGATGAAGCCTGCAGCTAACAGGCGTTGGACTTCCTCGGCGATTGCTCGGTGGCGCTCTTCATTGAAGGGCCGTAGCGACTGCTTTACTGGTCGCACTTTGGGGTTCGCGTTAAGTTTGTGCTCAGTGATTTCCCTCGGGACACATGGCATGTCAGATGTCTTCCATGCGAAGATGTCGCGGTTCTCACGGAGGAACCCGATGAGCGCGCTTTCCTATGCGGGGCTCATGTGCGACCCGATGGTGACCATCTGGCTGGAGTCGCCTGGGACGAGCTCGATGGTGCGGGTATGCGTGGTCGCCTCGAACGGGGAGTTCGCGGCAATCGGTTTCTTTAGGATGGTGGGATCATCCTTGTTGATGTTGCCCGCGTATTTCGCAAGCTCCTCCGCATGGTCGGTCTCTGCGGCGATGACGGCATCGGCGTGCTCGGTGCCTTTTTCCCCACATTCCACGGCCATGTCGGGGTCGCCGTGGACGGTGATGATGCCGCTTGGCCCGGGAAGCTTCATCATGTTGTACGCGTAGTGTGGGGTCGCCATGAACTTTGTGAATGCTTGGCGGCCCAGGACGCAATGGTAGGGGCTACGGAAGTTCACCAGCTCGAAGACGATCCTCTCCGTGTGGTAGTTAGCCGGAGTGCCGAAGGTGACTGGCAGCGTCACTTTCCCGATCGGGTACGCCTTCCGACCGGGGACGATGCCGTGGAAGATCGTCAGTGT
This sequence comes from Avena eriantha, assembly GCA_910589775.1. Classification (NCBI taxonomy): domain Eukaryota; kingdom Viridiplantae; phylum Streptophyta; class Magnoliopsida; order Poales; family Poaceae; genus Avena; species Avena eriantha. Next base: position 354,406,439 of record OU342742.1, on the reverse strand, counting down.
TGGCTCGATGGTTGTTTCTAGGAGCTCGAGCCTTTTGAAGGTGTCGAGGTACAAGATATTGATGGAGCTCCCACCGTCCATCAGCGTCTTGGGCAGCCAGTAGTCGACCACCTTTGGCCTAACTACTAGGGCGACTTGCCCTGGGTACTCGATTCTTGGTGCGTGGTCCTGGCGACTCCAGGTGATGCTCTGCTCGGACCAGTTTAGGAAGCGGGGGATGTCGACTTGCATCACCGCATTGACGGCGACCGCGCGGGCGAGCACCTTCTTATCACGCTTGGTGCAGAGCCCGGTGAAGGTATGTAGCGACCCGACGGCAGTTCGGAAGCCGCCGCCGTTCCCGTTGTCCCGAGGTTGGTTGTTGTTGGGGTCCTCCCTTGCACGTCTCGCCTTCTCAATCTCTTTGAGAGAGTGACAGTCGGCGGTGGTGTGGGTGGCGGGTTTTCCCTCCCTGCTATGGTAGATGCAGGGCTGATTAAGTAGGGCGGCGGGGTCGAATTTCGGCCTCGCGCGTTGTTGGCGTGGTAGTTCCCGCTGTCGCGATAGTTTCCTCCGTCGCGGCGGTAGTTCTTGGAGTCACGTTGGCCGTAGCCCGTATTGGCGACGAAGTCGACTCGCCCGTCCGTCCGGCGTTTGCCAGTAATGCAGGTGTTGCTATAGCGCATGTCACGTAGGCGCCCGCTATCGTGGATGCTAGGGCGACGTCTCCCTCCCGACTCGTCGTCAGAGTCTTGGTTGGGGTCCTCCTCTGCGTAGCGCTTGGCGATCTCGAGGAGGTCGAGGATGTTATCGAGCGTCCGGTAGACCCTCTTGATCTTGGCGACCAGGGGTTCGTACCGGCACGCGTTTTTGAAGCAGTGTATCGCCGTGTCTAGATGGATGCCGGAGGCGTTTATCCACAGTTCTTGCCACCTTTGGATCCACCGGCGGGTCGACCTGCGTGGTCCCTAGATGCATCTCTCCAGGTCTTCTATGGTGGTGGCGCGGTTGTAGGAGCCCTCGAAGTGCCTGACAAAGGCATCCCGCATTTCTTCCCAGGAATGAATGCTATCGGGAGGGAGGGTGTTGATCCACTGTCGGGTCGCACCCTCCATCATCAGGGGGGGGTAGTGAGCGGCGAGCAGGTCGTTGTGGCCTGCGATCCCCATTGCCATGAGGTATGTATCCAACCAGACACCGGGGTCGTACGATGGGTCGTACTTCTCGATCTCCTTAGGGGCCTTGAAGGTAGCGGGGTATTTTTCCCCACGAATCATTGGTCCAAAGCATTGCGGCCCGACTCGGCTGAGCGAGCCTCTTGGCTCCGGTTCGCCGCGGTTGGTGAGGGTGTGCCACAGGTCGTAGGGCTAGCGCGACCGCCACGTCTGGTTGTTGATGATGTTCATTCGGGCGTCGATGGGTTGCCCGTTGTTGTTTGCCGGTCACGGCTCGTTGGTTGAGAGCGCAGGATTGGCGGCCCGTGGTTGATTTGCCAGGGGCTGGGGTGGTGGGCAAACTATTGTGTTGGCCATGGTGGGGTGGCCGCTTGATGCCGCCCTTCTTGCCGAAGAGCGGGAGTACATTCGCTCCCGCGGGTCACCTCCTGCAGCTTGTTGCTCGACGGCCCTGACGAGTAGGGCCTTGGCGTACTGGATCTGTAGCGCGTCGTCACCCTGGACATCAAGGTTGGCGATCGCGGCATCAGCCGCGACAACGTTGTCCATCGGGGTGGAGTATAGTGGTAGCCCGTTGGCGTCACGGGCTTGAGGCGAGATGATGATCCGCGGTTGGTCCGGTGGGGGCGCGCGGCCCATGGGTGGTGGAGGAGCCCCAGTCGCCGGCGCTCTAGGTGGTGTCTTGCGGGGTTGCTCCCGCCTGGCGCCGCGTTCTCGCAGTATTCACGCTATGCGGCGCGCGTGGGGTTGCCCTCGTCGTTGAAGTTCAGGACGCGGCCCTGAATGTCGGGGTTCAGGCAGGTCCTAATACGGTGCTGGTGGTAGAGCGATAGCTCCCGCGCCGTTTCTCGCTCGAGGCGGTATTTCTCATGCTCGGCGAGTTCGTTGCATTGCGCCTCCGCGAGCCGCAGGCGGGCTTCCTCCACCTCCGTGGCCGTCGCGGTCAGCGGGATCGGCATGGAGAACGGATCTGGCGGGGCGGTGGTGCTTCCCGCCATGTAGATCGCGTTAAAGCGATTGGATCTGGCGCGAAAATCCTCGGGGGATTCCGAGCCAGAGTCGGAGTCGAAGATCCCCAGGATGGAGGGGTCCTTGAAATCCTCGGGGTTGGAGACTCGCGTGATGGAGTCCTCCCGTGACGTGGCGGTGATAGATCCGCCGACCGATGCAGGGGTCGCGGAGTCAGCGTCGTCGTTCAGGGCATCGTCGTTGGTGGCGACGTTAGCCTCGACCGTGTCGCTGGCGGCCGATTCGTACTTGGTGACGAGGCTCCTGATGGAACAGACCTGCTCCTCTGAAAGCAAGTCGCGGTGTGGCGGCGATCCGCCAACGATCATTGTCGCGGCTGGGTCGATCGAGCCAGTGAAGCCGACGAAGAGGTTGATGGAGCCGACCGGCATCACCGCGGCGTGAGTGACCGGGCGTGATGCCGGGATATAACTGCTGGGCAGGATCTGTAAGATCCCGCCGATGGCAATCATGCGATCGGTGGCAATCGTCCGATCGATTGGCGAGTAGGGTCTCGCCACAGAACTCAGGCCAGTCCCGCTATGCCCCACGGTGGGCGCCACTGTCGTGGAAATGGCCACGGCAGTCGCTGCCATAGGCAGCGATTGAGCGTTTCGTGAGGAAGAGTTGGCGGCCATCTATGGTGCGATATGGGAGCGGATGCACATGGGTTTATCCTGGTTCGTCCCCCCGGAGGGTAAAGACCTACTCCTGCTAGATTGGATTATGAGAGAGCGAGTTACACGGGTGGCGAGCTCGGCGTCTAGGCAGCGAGTCGCTGGAGGGGGTGTATGATGGAACGTCCCATCCCAGGATACCCTAGGGAGGTTTATATATGAAGCACCTCGCTAGGGTTTACAAGCTGTCCCCGAACAGGATAAGGATCCAGGGGCTTTTGCCTAATCTGACTGGGCTTCTGCTACGCTTATGGGCTTCCACTCACCAGTCGATGGGCCCTTCCTTCCTTCACGGTCCAGTCGCTATCCTCCAGACGTACTCGCAGGCCTTTCGGTCCACTCGAAACGTTCCGATGGGCATATCCCCTTTGGCATATCCCCATCAAATGCCATGTATGTATGCAGTACCAAACTAGAATTTGGGATGTGACAAGACTAACCCCCTTAAGATGAATCTCGTCCTCGAGATTCGACGTGGCTAGCAAATAGGTGTGGGTGGTCCTCTTTGAGGTCATCCTCTCGCTCCCAGGTGGCTTCCTCTTCAATGTGATGGCTCTATTGCACCTTGCAAAACCTGATCGTCTTGCTGCGAGCAAATCTCTCTGCTGTCTCCAAAATCTTGACCGGCTTCTCCTCATAAGTCAGGTCACTCTCTAGCTGAACCTCATCTAATGGCACGGTGTCCCTCAATGGTGCATCGACCATCTCCGGATGGCATTTCTTCAGCTGGGACACATGGAACACATCATGGACAGCGGACAGAGCTTCTGGCAACTCCAATTGATATGCAACCTCTCCCTTGCGTGCTAGGATCCGGTATGGTCCTATAAACCGAGGTGCAACTTACCCTTAATTCCAAACCTCTTAATTCCACGTACTGGTGAAACTCTGAGGTATGCTCGATCTCCAATCTCATACACCACTTCCTTGCACTTAGAATCAGCATAGCTTTTCTGTCTCGATTGTGCCACCTTCAACCTGTCCCGAATCAAACTAACCTTCTCTTCAGCATCCTTGATCAAATCCGGTCCAAATAGTTGACATTCACCTACTCCATCCCATAACAATGGTGTTCTGCACCTCTTACCATATAGTACATCGAATGGCGACGTCTTGATGCTGGATTGGTGGCTGTTGTTGTAGGAAAACTCAGCATAAGGCAAATTTTCATCCCAACTAGCGCCATGAGCCAAGGCACAGGCTCTTAACATATCCTCCAAAATCTGATTCACCCTCTCGTTCTGACCATCCATCTGGGGGTGGAAAGCTGTACTAAACTCCAATCTCGTTCCCAATGACTCATGTAGCTGGCGCCAAAAGTGAGAGGTGAATTGGGTGCCTCTCTCTGACACAATGCTCTTAGGAACTCCATGCAGGAACACAATTCTGTTCATGTAGATCTTGGCTAATTTAGCACTAGTGTAAGTGGTCTTCACGGGTATAAAGTGAGCTACCTTGGTTAAGTGATCAACCACTACCCAAATAGAATCATATCTAGACTTAGTCATGGGCAATCCTGTGATAAAGTCCATTCCAACTCTATCCCACTTCCAATCAGGTATCGGCAATGGCTGTAGCAACCCTGCTGGCTTTTGGTGTTCAGCCTTCACTCTAGTACAGACATCACATAAGGCAATATACTTTGCAATCTCTTGCTTCATGTTAACCCACCAAAACCTTTCCTTCAAATCCATGTACATCTTCGTGTTACCTGGATGTATAGAGTATGGCGAGTTATGAGCTTCCTGAAGTATCAACTTCCTAATCTCCGGATCGTTGGGCACACATAAGCGATACTCGTACCATAGTGTTCCTTGATCATCCTCGTGAAATCCTTCAGCCTTACCTTTGGGTATGTTTCCTCTTATTTCCTCCAGGTCGTTGTCCTTCTTTTGAGCTTCTCTAATCTCATCCAGAAGAGTTGGCTTGACTTCCATTGTTGCCAAATATCCCTCGGATACCACTTCCAACCTAAGGTCCTTGAACTTTTCACACAAATCCTTGGGTAGCTTCCCCACTGTCAAGCCATTAGCATAAATCTTGCGACTCAGCGCATCCGCTACAACATTGGCCTTTCCTGGGTGATATTGCAAACTCATGTCATAATCCTTTATGAGCTACAACCATCTCCCCTGCCTCATATTCAGCTCCTTTTGAGTGAATATGTATTTCAGGCTCTTGTGATTTGTGAACACGTCCCAATGCTTACCCATCAGATAGTGTCTCCACACCTTGAGCACATGCACAACTGATGCTAATTTCAAGTCATGCGTGGGGTAATTCCTCTCGTGGTGTTTGAGTTGGCGTGAGGCATAAGATACCACTCTTCCATCCTGCATCAATACACTACCCAGTCCTTGACGAGAGGCATCACAATACACTTGGAAGTCCTTCTGAATATCCGGCAAACACAAGATAGGTGAGGTCACTAGGCGTTGCTTAAGTTCCTGGAAACTAGCTTCGCACTCCTTGGTCCATTCAAACTTCTTCTCCTTCTTCAGTAATTCAGTCATTGGCTTTGCAATCTTGGAGAAATTCTCTATGAACCTTCTATAATACCTAGCAAGTCCCAAGAAACTCCTAATATCTCCCACATTCTTGGGTGACTCCCATTCTGTAACTGATGCCACCTTGCTTGGATCAACTCCGACTCCTTCACCTGACACCACGTGTCCAAGAAATCCAATAGTGTTCAACCGGAATTCACATTTACTAAACTTGGGATATAATTTATGCTCCCTCAACTTTTCCATAATTAGTTCAGCATCATCCTTGGAATATATCAATATGTCATCAATCAACACCACCACGAACTTATGCAAGTACTCCATGAATACCTTGTTCATCATGGTCATAAAATATGCCGGAGCATTTGTTAGTCCAAAAGACATAACTATATACTCATATAACCCATACCTAGTGGTGAAGGCGGTCTATGGTACGTCTTCCTCACGGATCTTCAATTGGAAATATCCCGATCTTAGACCAATCTTGGAAAACATCTTTGCTCCTTCCAACTGATCAAACAAATCATTTATATTGGGCAATGGGTATTTATTTTTTATGGTCACTTTATTAAGTGAGCGATAGTCAACCACCAATCTCTTACTACTGTCCTTCTTCTCCACAAATAGAACAGGTGCGCCCCAAGACGATGAACTGGGCTGAATAAATCCCTTGTCCAATAGCTCTCTATGCTGCATCTTTAACTCCTTCAATTCCTCCACATCCATCTTATACGGCCTCTTCGCTATCGGTCATGTTCCCGGCATCAAGTCAATAAGAAAGTCCACGTCCCTGTCAGGTGACATCCGTGGCAGCTCATCCGGAAACACATCTGGGTATTCCCTTACTATGGCCACATCTTCTAGGCTAACCCCCTTAAGAGAATTCAACTCGGCCACTCTAATACTGGCAGGCGACTTATACCTGATCCTTACCCCCTTTGGTGTGGTGAGTGAAATTGCTCGTTGAGCACAATCTATCTGACCTTGATGTTCCGACATCCAATCCATGCCCAATATGACATCTAGACCTTGGGATTCTAGTATAACCGGGTGGGCAGGAAATGCATAAGCACCAATTTCTAGCATCAACCCTCGACATGCTGCGCTAGCTATCATCTCTCCCCTAGGGGAACTTACTCTATTAGATCCTCTAAGAGCCTCGGTAGGTAGCTTATACTTATCCACAAATGCCCTTGATATGAATGTATGCGATGCACCAATATCGAAAAGAATAAATGCGATGTGGGTATTGATTGGAAACTTACCAACCACTAGCTCTGGTTCATTCTGAATCTCCTCGACGTGCACATGGTTGATTGTTGCCTTCTGTTTTGCATTAGGCTTGCTTCCTGCTTCAATCCTCTTGTCTGGGCAATTATCATCATAGTGCCCCATCTTCTTGCACTTGAAGCATTCCACTTCACTGAGATCCCTTCTGCCAGAGCGGTTGTGTCCATTGTTCTGCCCAGAGTTGCTGTTGTAGCTCTTGCGGCCATTGTGTTGGTGGCCGTTATGGTGGTGACCATTTCCTCCACGGTGGTGTCCAGAGTTCCCGTTTCCTCCACGGTGACTGTTCCCATTGCCTCCATTGTAATGGTTACCATTACCTCCACGGTGATGTCCCGAGTTCCCATTACCATGGTGGGAAATACGGGCCCTATGGTGTGACCCTGAGTTGTGATTGCCATTATACTTCCTCTTGCGCCTTTCAGCTTGTCCCTGTTTTCCCTCTAGAATCCTAGCCTTGTCCATCAGAGTCTGGAAATCAGGAGCATGCACAATGGAAAGCTGGACTGAGAGCTCATCATTCAGACCATCAAGGAACCTCTCTCTCCTCTTGGCATCTGAGTCCACATCCTCTGGAGCATAGCGAGACAGATTAGTGAATTCCTCTATGTATTCAGACACATTGCGGTGACTCTAGCGCAGGCTGCGGAACTCCCTCCGCTTCAGGCTCATAGTTCTAGTGGAAACATGGTGAGTCTTGAACCCTTCTTCAAACATCTCCCAAGTCAGAGTAGCAATGGGGTGGGTGATCTGAAAGGTATCCCACCAAGAAGCAGCTGGTCCTTCTAACAGATGAGCAACGAACCTCACCTTCTCAGCATCGGTGCACCCAACGGTCACCAAGTCCTTATTCACCGAACATAGCCAATCTAGTGCAACCATTGGCTCAGGTGCAGTGGAGAACTGGACTGGCCTCAACCTCAGAAATCGAGCAAGAGCATCCACTTGTGGGGGTGGATTGTTGTTGTTGTTATTGTTGTTGTTCATCTGCTGGGCTAGAGCTTGCATCAGCTGGGTCTGTGCTTCCATCATCTGCTGCATTCCAGGTGGCATGTCATTGGCACGTCTCGGAGGCATCTGCGGTTCAGCATAGGAAAGTTTTAGACAGAACAACTAAACATAAGCAATAGCCTTCTACCCATGCAACATGCTCAATGCAACAACAATTCATCCACAACAACCATAAGCAATCACCACATGAGCAATCACACAAACAAGCATAGTTCCAGGTTTTCCTTAACAGTATATAGCTACAAAATAATTTAGAAACGCTGGTAACAACATTAGGCAAGGCAAAACAGCAAATAAGCAAAAACCAGAAATCTGGCAGAACAGTTCTGCCCTGTTCATGAATTTTTTTGCCTGACTTAAAATCGTCAAGAATGTTTGCTGATTTTTTTCCAGATAATACAGATAATTATGCACCAGATCCCAATTTCTCAGATTTTTCGCAGTTACCAGTAAAACATGAAAAATCATACAGTACAGCAGATTCAGCAGAAAACTTCAGCAATAAAAATAGGAATTTTACCCAAACTTGTCCAAAAATCATTTAATAAATCTCACAAAATTTCCTGGAACTTCAAGGTACTTAACTGAGCATTCTAAACATGATAAGCTAATAGTGCCGAAGTTTACATTGATCGATGTCTAAGACTAACGAATTTCCCTAACGAAGACTAGTTTTGGAGGACCATCTCTAATAAATCTGCTCGTCCCTGGGACGGCTGACAGGCGGGACCCAGTGGTCAGAAAAAAAACAAAGAAAAAGAGAAAAGAGAAAGAAAAGGGAAAGGGAAAGGGCAAAGCGGGCTGCGCGGCTGGCTGGGCCGCTGGCAGGCCGGCGGCGTGAGCTGGGTCCCGGGTGGCTGCTTGGCCGCTGCCCGGCTGGCTACCTGCTTTTTTTCTTCTTTTTTTCTTTTTGTTTTTCCCTTTTCTGCACTGTACCGTTAAATGAACCTAACTGAACCTGTTACCTGAATTTTTCTGCAGATTCAGAAAATTGGCCATAACTTTTGATTTAGGGCTCCAAAAAGGGTGAAACAAAAACCTACAGGTTCGTAATTCGAAACTCTAGGCATCTAAGCATCTAGCTTGACTTTTTGGCATCAACCTAGCAGATTCTAGACCAAACCCTAGTAGTCACCTATAAGGGAAGAATAGGCACTTGTGAGGTGTTTTTGTGAAAAGCTTTCAAAACTTAAATTTTGCAAGGATGAACATAATGCAATGCCATGTATGTATGCAGTACCAAATCTATAATTTGGGATATGACAAAACCACATGGATCCACAAGATGTCATTTCATGTGTGTTCATTTCATAAACCACATGGATCCACTAGATGTCATTGCATGTGTGCTTTTCATTGAACCAATTGGATCCACTAGATTTCATTGCATGTGTGTTCATTTCATAAACCACATGGATGTGTGTTCTGTTCATAAACCAGTAGAGTCACTCCATGAGTTTTCATTTTATAAACCACATGGATCCACTAGATGTCATTGCATGTGTGTTCATTTCGTCAAACCAGTTGGATCCACTAGATGTCATAGCATGTGTGTTCATTTCATAAAGAACTTGGATGTGTGTTCTTTTCATAAACTAGTAGAGTAAGTCCAGGAGTGTTTATTTCATAAACCACATGGATCCACCAGATGATATTGCATGTGTGCACTTTTCATTAAACAACTTGGATGTGTGTTATTTTCATAAACCACTAGATGTCACTACATGTGTGTTATTTTAATAAACCACATGGATCGAGAAGATGTTATTGCATGTGTGTTCATTTCATAAACCACATGGATCCACTGGATATCATTGCATGTGTGTTCTTTTCATTAAACCAATTGGATCCACTAGATTTCATTGCATGTGTGTTCATTTCATAAACCACATGGATCCACTAGATGTCATTCCACGCGTGTTCTTTTCGTTTAATAACTTGGATGTGTGTTATTTTCACAAACCACTAGATGTGACAACATGTGTGTTCTTTTCACATTGCACATGGATCCACTAGATGTCTTTGCATGTGTGTTCATTTCATAAACCACATCGATCCACTAGATGTCATTGCATGTGTGTTCATTTCATAATCCACATGGATCCACTAGGCGTCATTGCATGTGTGTTCTTTTCATTAAACTAATTGGATCCACTAGATGTCATTGCATGTGTGTTTTTTCATAAACACTTGGATGTGTGTTCTGTTCATAAGCCAGTAGAGTCACTCCATGAGTGTTCATTTCATAAACCACATGGATGCCCTAGATGTCATTGCATGTGTGTTCTTTTCATTAAACAAATTGGGTCCACTAGATATCATTGCATGTGTGTTCATTTCATAAACCACTCGGATGTGTATTCTTTTCATAAACTAGTAGAGTAACTCCATGAGTATTCATTTCATAAACCACATGGATCCACTAGATGTCATTGCATGTCTGTTTTTTCATTAAACTTGGATATGTGTTATTTTCATAAACCACTAGATGTCACTGCATGTGTGTTCTTTTCATAAACCACATGGATCCACTAGATGGCATTGCATGTGTGGTCATTTCATAAACCACATGGATACACTAGATGTCATTGCATGTATGTTCTTTTCATTAAACCAATTGGATCCACTAGATGTCATTGCATGTGTGTTCTTTTCATTAAACAACTTGGATGTGTGTTATTTTCATAAACCACTAGATGTCACTGCATGTGTGTTCTTTTCATCAACCACATGGATCCAGTAGACATCATTGCATGTGTGTTCATTTCATACACCACATGGATCCACTAGATGTCATTGCACGTGTGTTATTTTCATTAAACAACTTGGATATGTGTTATTTTCATAAACCACTAGATGTCATTGCATCTGTGTTCTTTTTATAAACCCCATGGATCCACTAGATTTCATTGCATGTGTGTTCATTTCATAAACCACATGGATCCACTAGATGTCATTGCATGTGTGTTCCTTTAATTAAACCAATTGGATCCACTAGATGTCGTTACACGTGTGTTCTTTTCATAAACCACTTGGACGTATGTTCCGTTCATAGACTAGTAGGGTCACTCCATGTGTGTTCATTTCATAAACCACATGGATCCGTTAGATGTCATTACATGTGTTCTTTTCATTAAACCAGTTGGATCCACTAGATTTCATTAAACAACTTGGATGTGTTTGTTTCATAAACCACTAGATGTCACTTCATGTGTGTTCTTTTCATAAACCACATGGATCCACTAGATGTCATTGCATGTGTGTTCATTTCATAAATCACATCGATCCACTAGATGTCATTGAATGTGTGTTCTTTACATTAAACAACTTGGATGTGGGTTATTTTCATAAACCACTAGATGTCATTGCATGTGTGTTCATTTCATAAACCACATGGATCCACTAGATGTCATTGTATGTGTGTTCTTTTCATTAAACCCATTAGATCCACTAGATTTCATTGCATGTGTGTTCCTTTCATAAGCCACATGGATGTGTGTCCTATTCATAAACCAGTAAAGTCACTCGATGAGTGTTCATTTCATAAACCACATAGATCCACTAGATGGCATTGCATGTGTGTACTTTTCATTAAACAAATTTTGATGTGTGTTATTTTCATTAACCACTAGAGGTCACTTTAAGTCGTTCTTTTCATAGACCACATGGATCCACAGGATGTCATTGCATGTGTGTTCATTTCATAAACCACATGGATCCACTAGATGTCATTCCACATGTTTTCTTTTCATTAAACAACTTGGATGTGTGTTATTTTCATGAACCACTAGATGTCACTCCATGTGTGTTCTTTTCATAAACCACATGGATCCACTAGATGTCATTGCATGTGTGTTCATTTCATAAACCACATCGATCCACTAGATGTCATTGCATGTGTGTTCATTTGATAAACCGCTTGGATGTGTGTTCTTTTCATAAACCAGTAGAGTAACTCCAGGAGCGTTTATTTCATAAACCACATGGATCCACCAGATGTCGTTGCATGTGTGTACTTTTTATTAAACAACTTGGATGTGTGTTATTTTCATAAAACACTAGATGTCACTTCATGTGTGTTATTTTCATAAACCACATGTATCCACAAGATGTCATTGCATGTGCGTTCATTTCATAAACCACATGGATCCACTGGATATCATTTCATGTGTGTTCTTTTCATTAAACCATTTGGATCCTCTAGATGTCATTGCATGTGTGTTCATTTCATAAACCACATGGCTCCATAAGATGTCATTGCATTTGTGTAATTTTCTTAAACAACTTGGATCTGTGTTATTTTCATAAACCACTAGATGTCACTGCATGTGTGTTCTTTTCATAAACCAGATGGATCCACTAGATGGCATTGCATGTGTGGTCATTTCATAAACCACATGGATCCACTAGATGTCACTTCATGTGTGTTCTTTTCATTAAACCAATTGGATCCACTAGATGTCATTGCATGTGTGTTCTTTTCATTAAACAACTTGGATGTGTGTTATTTTCATAAACCACTAGATGTCACTGCATGTGTGTTCTTTTCATAAACCACATGGATCCAGTAGTCTTCATTGCATTAGTGTTCATTTCATAAACCACATAGATCCACTAGATGTCATTGCACGTAAGTTCTTTTCATAAAACAACTTGGATATGTGTTATTTTCATAAACCACTAGATGTCACTTCATGTTTGTTCTTTTCATAAACCACATGGATCCACAAGATGGCATTTCATGTGTGTTCATTTCATAAACCACATGGATCCACTAGATGTCATTGCATGTGTGTTCTTTTCATTAAACCAATTGGATCCACTATATTTCATTGCATGTGTGTTCATTTCATAAACCACATGGATGTTTGTTCTGTTCATAAACCAGTAGAGTCACTCCATGAGTTTTCATTTCATAAACCACATGGATCCACTAGATGTCATTGCATGTGTGCCCATTTCATCAAACCAGTTGGATCCACTAGATGTCATATCATGTGTGTTCATTTCATAAAGGACTTGGATGTGTGTTCTTTTCATAAACTATTAGAGTAAGTCCAGGAGTGTTTATTTCATAAACCACACGGATCCACCAGATGTCATTGCATGTGTGTACTTTTCATTAAACCACTTGGATGTGTGTTATTTTCATAAACCACTAGATGTCACTGCATGTGTGTTATTTTCATAAACCACATGGATCCAGAAGATGTTATTGCATGTGTGTTCATTTCATAAAATACATGGATCCACTAGATGTCATTCCACGCGTGTTATTTTCATTAAATAACTTGGATGTGTGTTATTTTCACAAACCACTAGATGTCACAACATGTGTGTTATTTTCACAATCCACATGGATCCACTAGATGTCTTTGCATGTGTGTTCGTTTCATAAACCACATGGATCCACTTGGTGTCATTGCATGTGTGTTCTTTTCATTGAACCAATTGGATCCACTAGATGTCATTGCATGTGTGTTCTTTTCATAAAACACTTGGATGTGTGTTCTGTTCATAAAGCAGTAGAGTCACTCCATGAGTGTTCATTTCATAAACCACATGGATCCACTAGATGTCATTGCATGTGTGTTCTTTTCATTAAACCAATTGGATCCACTAGATATCATTGCATGTGTGTTCATTTCATAAACCACTCGAATGTGTATTTTTTCATAAACCAGTAGAATAACTCAATGAGTATTCATTTCATAAACCACATGGATCCATTAGATGTCATTGCATGTGGTTTCTTTTCATTAACCTTGGATACGTGTTATTTTCATAAACCACTAGATGTCACTACATGTGTGTTCTTTTCATAAAACACATGGATCCACTAGATGGCATTGCATGTGTGGTCATTTCATCAACCACATGGATACACTAGATGTCATTGCATGTGTGTTCTTTTCATTAAACAAAATTGGATCCACTAGATGTCGTTACACGTCTGTTCTTTTCATAAACAACTTGGACGTATGTTCCGTTCATAGAATACTAGAGTCACTCCATGATTGTTCATTTCATAAACCACATGGATCCACTAGATGTCACTTCATGTGTGTTCTTTTCATAAACCACATGGATCCACTAGATGGCATTGCATGTGTGGTCATTTCATAAACCACATGGATACACTAGATGTCATTGGATGTGTGTTCTTTTCATTAAACCAATTGGATCCACTAGATGTCATTGCATGTGTGTTCTTTTCATTAAACTACTTGGATGTGTGTTGTTTTCATAAACCACTAGATGTCACTCCATGTGTGTTCTTTTCCTAAACCACATGGATCTAGTAGACGTCATTGCATGTGTGTTCATTTCATACACCACAGGGATCCACTAGATGTCATTGCACGTGTGTTCTTTTCATTAAACAACTTGGATATGTGTTATTTTCATAAACCACTAGATGTCACTACATGTGTGTACTTTTCATAAACCACATGGATCCACTAGATTTCATTGCATGTGTGTTCTTTTCATTAAACTTGGATATGTGTTATTTTCATAAACCACTAGATGTCACTGCATGTGTGTTCTTTTCATAAACCACATGGATCCACTAGATGACATCCCATGTGTGGTCATTTCATAAACCACACGCATACACTAGATTTCATTGCATGTGTGTTCTTTTCATTAAACCAATTGGATCCACTAGATGTCATTGCATGTGTGTTCTTTTCATTAAACAACTTGCATGTGTGTTATTTTCATAAACCACTAGATGTCACTTCATGTATGTTCTTTTCATAAACCACATGGATCTTGTAGACATCATTGCATGTGTGTTCATTTCATACACCACATGGATCCACTAGATGTCATTGCACGTGTGTTCTTTACATCTAACAACTTGGATATGTGTTATTTTCATAAACCACTAGATGTCACTACATGTGTGTACTTTTTATAAACCACATGGATCCACTAGATTTCATTTCACGTGTGTTCTTTTCATTAAACAACTTGGATGTGTGTTCTTTTCATAAACTAGTAGAGTAAGTCCAGGAGTGTTTATTTCATAAACCACATGGATCCACCAGATGATATTGCATGTGTGCACTTTTCATTAAACAACTTGGATGTGTGTTATTTTCATAAACCACTAGATGTCACTGCATGTGTGTTCATTTCATAAATCACAGAGATCAACTAGATGTCATTGCATGTGTGTTTTTTACATTAAACAACTTGAATGTGTGTTATTTTAATAAACCACTAGATGTCATTCATGTGTGTTCATTTCAAAAACCACATGGATCCACTAGATGTCATTTCATGTGTGTTCTTTTCATCAAAACCCATTGGATACACTAGATTTCATTGCATGGGTGTTCCTTTCATAAACCACATGGATGTGTGTCCTATTCATAAACAAGTAGAGTCACTTCATGAGGGTTCATTTCATAAACCACATGGATCCACTAGATGTCATTGCATGTGTATACTTTTCATTAAACAACTTGCATGTGTGTTATTTTCATTAACCACTAGAGGTCACTGCATGTGTGTTCTTTTCATAAACCACATGTATCCACAAGATGTCATTGCATGTGCGTTCATTTCATAAACCACATGGATCCACTGGATATCATTCCATGTGTGTTCTTTTCATTAAACCATTTGGATCCTCTAGATGTCATTGCATGTGTGTTCATTTCATAAACCACATGGCTCCACAAGATGTCATTGCATTTGTGTAATTTTCTTAAACAACTTGGATCTGTGTTATTTTCATAAACCACTAGATGTCACTGCATGCGTGTTCTTTTCATAAACTAGATGGATTCACTAGATGGCATTGCATGTGTGGTCATTTCATAAACCACATGGATCCACTAGATGTCACTTCATGTGTGTTCTTTTCATTAAACCAATTGGATCCACTAGATGTCATTGCATGTGTGTTCTTTTCATTAAACAACTTGGATGTGTGTTATTTTCACTAACCACTAAATGTCACTGCATGTGTGTTCTTTTCATAAACCACATGGATCCAGTAGTCTTCATTGCATTAGTGTTCATTTCATAAACCACATAGATCCACTAGATGTCATTGCACGTAAGTTCTTTTCATTAAACAACTTGGATATGTGTTATTTTCATAAACCACTATATGTCACTACATGTTTGTTCTTTTCATAAACCACATGGATCCACAAGATGTCATTTCATGTGTGTTCATTTCATAAACCACATGGATCCACTAGATGTCATTGAATGTGTGTTCTTTTCATTAAACCAATTGGATCCACTAGATTTATTGCATGTGTGTTCATTTCATAAACCACATGGATGTTTGCTCTGTTCATAAACCAGTAGAGTCACTCCATGAGTTTTCATTTCATAAACCACATGGATCCACTAGATGTCATTGCATGTGTGCCCATTTCATCAAACCAGTTGGATCCACTAGATGTCATATCATGTGTGTTCATTTCATAAAGGACTTGGATGTGTGTTCTTTTCATAAACTAGTAGAGTAAGTCCAGGAGTGTTTATTTCATAAACCACACGGATCCACCAGATGTCATTGCATGTGTGTACTTTTCATTAAACCACTTGGATGTGTGTTATTTTCATAAACCACTAGATGTCACTGCATGTGTGTTATTTTCATAAACCACATGGATCCAGAAGATGTTATTGCATGTGTGTTCATTTCATAAAATACATGGATCCACTAGATGTCATTCCAAGCGTGTTCTTTTCATTAAATAACTTGGATGTGTGTTATTTTCACAAACCACTAGATGTCACACCATGTGTGTTCTTTTCACAATCCACATGGATCCACTAGATGTCTTTGCATGTGTGTTCGTTTCATAAACCACATGGATCCACTTGGTGTCATTGCATGTGTGTTCTTTTCATTGAACCAATTGGATCCACTAGATGTCATTGCATGTGTGTTCTTTTCATAAAACACTTGGATGTGTGTTCTGTTCATAAAGCAGTAGAGTCACTCCATGAGTGTTCGTTTCATAAACCACATGGATCCACTAGATGTCATTGCATGTGTGTTCTTTTCATTAAACCAATTGGATCCACTAGATATCATTGCATGTGTGTTCATTTCATAAACCACTCGGATGTGTATTTTTTTCATAAACCAGTAGAATAACTCAATGAGTATTCATTTCATAAACCACATGGAGCCACTAGATGTCATTGCATGTGGTTTCTTTTCATTAACCTTGGATACGTGTTATTTTCATAAACCACTAGATGTCACTACATGTGTGTTCTTTTCATAAAACACATGGATCCACTAGATGGCATTGCATGTGTGGTCATTTCATCAACCACATGGATACACTAGATGTCATTGCATGTGTGTTCTTTTCATTAAACAAAATTGGATCCACTAGATGTCGTTACACGTCTGTTCTTTTCATAAACAACTTGGACGTATGTTCCGTTCATAGACTACTAGAGTCACTCCATGATTGTTCATTTCATAAACCACATGGATCCACTAGATGTCACTTCATGTGTGTTCTTTTCATAAACCACATGGATCCACTAGATGGCATTGCATGTGTGGTCATTTCATAAACCACATGGATACACTAGATGTCATTGGATGTGTGTTCTTTTCATTAAACCAATTGGATCCACTAGATGTCATTGCATGTGTGTTCTTTTCATTAAACTACTTGGATGTGTGTTGTTTTCATAAACCACTAGATGTCACTCCATGTGTGTTCTTTTCCTAAACCACATGGATCCAGTAGACGTCATTGCATGTGTGTTCATTTCATACACCACAGGGATCCACTAGATGTCATTGCACGTGTGTTCTTTTCATTAAACAACTTGGATATGTGTTATTTTCATAAACCACTAGATGTCACTACATGTGTGTACTTTTCATAAACCACATGGATCCACTAGATTTCATTGCATGTGTGTTCTTTTCATTAAACTTGGATATGTGTTATTTTCATAAACCACTAGATGTCACTGCATGTGTGTTCTTTTCATAAACCACATGGATCGACTAGATGACATCGCATGTGTGGTCATTTCATAAACCACACGGATACACTAGATTTCATTGCATGTGTGTTCTTTTCATTAAACCAATTGGATCCACTAGATGTCATTGCATGTGTGTTCTTTTCATTAAACAACTTGCATGTGTGTTATTTTCATAAACCACTAGATGTCACTTCATGTATGTTCTTTTCATAAACCACATGGATCCAGTAGACGTCATTGCATGTGTGTTCATTTCATACACCACATGGATCCACTAGATGTCATTGCACGTGTGTTCTTTTCATCTAACAACTTGGATATGTGTTATTTTCATAAACCACTAGATGTCACTACATGTGTGTACTTTTTATAAACCACATGGATCCACTAGATTTCATTTCACGTGTGTTCTTTTCATTAAACAACTTGGATGTGTGTTCTTTTCATAAACTAGTAGAGTAAGTCCAGGAGTGTTTATTTCATAAACCACATGGATCCACCAGATGATATTGCATGTGTGCACTTTTCATTAAACAACTTGGATGTGTGTTATTTTCATAAACCACTAGATGTCACTGCATGTGTGTTATTTTCATAAACCACATGGATCGAGAAGATGTTATTGCATGTGTGTTATTTTCATAAACCACTAGATATCATTGCATGTGTGTTCTTTTCATAAACCACATGGATCCAGTAGACGTCATTGCATGTGTGTTCATTTCATACACCACATGGATCCACTAGATGTCATTGCACGTGTGTTCTTTTCATTAAACAACTTGGATATGTGTTATTTTCATAAACCACTAGATGTCACTTCATGTGTGTACTTTTTATAAACCACATGGCTCCACTAGATGTCATTGCATGTGTGTTGGTTTTATAAACCACATGGATCCACTAGATGTCATTGCATGTGTGTTCTTTTCATTAAACCAATTGGATCCACTAGATTTCATTAAACAACTTGGATGTGTGTGATTTTCATAAACCACTAGAAGTCACTTCATGTTTGTTCTTTTCATAAACCACATGGATCCACTAGATGTCATTGCATGTGTGTTCATTTCATAAATCACATAGATCAACTAGATGTCATTGCATGTGTGTTTTTTACATTAAACAACTTGAATGTGTGTTATTTTAATAAACCACTAGATGTCATTCATGTGTGTTCATTTCAAAAACCACATGGATCCACTAGATGTCATTTCATGTGTGTTCTTTTCATCAAAACCCATTGGATACACTAGATTTCATTGCATGGGTGTTCCTTTCATAAACCACATGGATGTGTGTCCTATTCATAAACCAGTAGAGTCACTTCATGAGGGTTCATTTCATAAACCACATGGATCCACTAGATGTCATTGCATGTGTATACTTTTCATTAAACAACTTGCATGTGTGTTATTTTCATTAACCACTAGAGGTCACTGCATGTGTGTTCTTTTCATAAACCACATGGATCCACAAGATGTCATTGCATGTGTGTTCTTTTCATTAAACCAGTTGTATCCACTAGATGTCATTGCATGTGTGTTCATTTTATAAACCACATGGATCCACAAGATGTCATTCCACGCGTTTTCTTTTCATTAAAGAACTTGGATGTGTTTTATTTTCATAAACCACTAGATGTCACTTCATGTGTGTATTCTTCATAAAACACATGGATCCACTAGATGTCATTGCATGTGTGTTCATTTCATAAACCACATCGATCCACTAGATGTCATTGCATGTGTGTTCATTTCATAAACCACTTGGATGTGTGTTCTTTTCATAAACCAGTAGAGTAACAGTAGAAATGTTTATTTCATAAACCATATGGATCCACCAGATGTCATTGCTTGTGTGTACTTTTCATTAAACAACTTGGATATGTGTTATTTTCATAAACCACTAGATGTCTGTCATATCCCAAGATTTTAGAAATTGGGACTTGAAAAAATAATCTGCATTTGCATTGCATTGGCATGGCATCATTTGCATTCATGAAATAATTGAATTGCAAAACAATGTTTGAAACCGTAAATTAGATTACTAAGATGCATCTACAAAAGGAATACAAATGGATTTGTGAAATCACTATTTAAAAGTAGTCAAATTATTGACGAAAAGGACTCCTATGTTGATCCTCTTATTTTTTTTAAAAATGAAGACAAAAATCATCGGAGCTATAAATAAAAGTTACAAAAGAATTACTAAATAATAAAATAGGAAATGAAAAAGAAAAAAACAAGAAAGAGAGAGCTATACGTGATTTCACTTGAAGGCTATAGGCGACCATCCCCGCGTGCATGCATGCAAGGCGGCCACACGCACTGGCCGGCCTAGGAAAATCACTCCCGAACTGGCCCTTGTCCCGGTCAACTTTTTCCTTTTGGATTTTTCTTTTCTACTGCGAGCGGGACCCACTTGTCATCCCTCAACTATAGCCACGAATCTGGACGAGTAAGAGTTCATCCCTGACTCGAAAAACTACCCTAGAAAATCGCCGTTTCGGCCAAATTATCTTCTCCCTTGCCACGAAACCCCGGGTATAAATAGCCCACGTTCTCCTCTTCAAGATCCCCCCAAAATCCCCAAACTATTGGCCTCCAGGCTGCCCAATTTTGAGCTCGATCCGATCTCGCCGTCGTTGCCATTGCTAAGATCGAAAGGTTGCTGTCTCCGTCGATTTGGAGCACTCGAGCCCCTCTACGCTCTTCCATCTAGTTATTATTGCTTAGCTGCACCGTATGACATTTTTACCCATCCATCAGAACACCGTATTCGCCGTACGGAGTCGTCGGAGCATCGCCGGAGTCCTTGACTTCCAGCCGAGTCTCGCGCCCGTCCGAAGAGGAGAAGGCCATGAGAAAGGACACGGAGAGGACTCCCACGAGCAGGCCACCTCGTCTACGTCTTCACCACGCCGGAGGACCGTCGAAACACCGTCGAACACCACCGTCCGAGCCGCGATTGTCGTTGTCAACGTCGCTGTTGACCGTGGTAACGCCCGAACTCGCCCTAGCCGTCCGATCTCTTTTGTATGCGATAGATTAAAACTAGGGCGAACAGATACAGCCAATAGCGTTTTGCCACGTGGCAGCAGCATCAGCGCGCAGTCAGCAGTCAACTTCCCAGTCAGCTTCGTCAGCCCGTTAAATAGAAATTCGAATTTAAATTGGCAGAAAAACATGCTAACTTGTAAAAATCACAGAAAAATATCTACATGTCCAAAAATAGCAAATAATATACCATTGTGAATAAAATTTTGTGTAGATTATTAATATGTAGTTGTATCCGATATTTACTGTAAGTATTTGTCGTGATTATTTAAATAGATTAATGCACTTTTTGAGGTAATAAATTCATAGGAAAATAAATACTAATCATAAAATTGCAAATGACCTATCCTTGGAATCACAAAGAGCATCAGAACCTTATTATTAATTAAAACTACAGGTTTAGTGTACAGAATATTTTAAGTATACTAAAATGTATTATGTAGTATTTTAATTATTTGAAAAGATCTGTAAGTCATTTTGGCGTGATTACTTTTGCCCCTGGATCTAAATTGATATATCTATCGAAAAGAATATTTTGAAGATTTTACAACACTGTCAACAACTTATGCTTAATATTTTAAATACAAGCCTATCAAAAGAATCTAATTAATCCGGTTTTGATGCATTAAAAAGCTTTATATGCATTCCATCGGTAGATACATTGATCAGAGAACATTAATGAGCTACTGAAACCTTTATTAAATTGTTATACATGTATTTGTTCCACGTGTTTGATCTCTATGTGCTGTTGTTTATTTGGTTGCATTGCTTCGTGTAGATTGTGAGGATTGTAACCCTTGCGATTGCTCGGATTGTGTGTTTGACTCCGACAACTACCAAGGAAAGTGGAGCTTCATAAAAGTTCTATTTACTTTCTATATGCATTGTAGCTTTGTTTTGTTTTTACAAGTTATATCTATTGCTATGCTATATCCTATTATTGTCGTAACCTTCCTTGTTAGGCGAGCCACCGTAAATAGTTGTGGTTAGTTTTGCTTATGTAGACGAGGGTGGGATACACCATGATAAAGATTGTTTTGAAAGTATGTGTTTGGAAAACATGAAAAACTATTTAATTAATGAACTCTCTGGGTGGAATTGGTAATTTCTTGGTTCGTGAATGCCAGGCCCATGTCTATGGTTTACCCGAGTATCTCACTTGTGGATGGCCACCTAGGTTTCAAAGAAATGATTAGTGTCTTGATTTGGTTTCTTACGTGTACAGTCATATGCCAGTGAGTTAAGGGTGGCTGGATGGATTTAGTAGGTCGTGGTGACTAGAGCTCTTCGTATTCACAGATGTAGTGAATGTGATAGGTTGGTACGGTGCGTGCATGGGCTTGAGGAGCTACTTCCCGGATTGTCTGTTCTTGCACTTCTCCCTATCATGATGCAATATGCGTGTCATGATACGAGCAGGTCGACCAAGTCATATGGGTAAAGTGTACAACCCCTGCAGGGTGTAAAACTAAGTACTTAGTCGTGTCCCCGGTAATGGACGTTTGAGTTGCTGAATTATGGGTGCTATGACATGTTGTCATTCATTCTAACTTTGTAATTGCTGAAACTTGTGATTAAAACTTAATTGGGTTATGTGATGGTGATCGAATGCTTTACAAATGATTTACAAATGATAGGATGAATTATTTTGCTGCTGCAACTGAGCCTGAAACCCCACAAGGCAGATACGCATGTAGTGTTTAGCCTTGTTGTTCTCTCATAGTTCCACTTGCCAATACATTTAAAGTATTGACCACTCGTTGGCTGCAACCTTTCATGTTGCAGGTTATTGTTCCGATTGTTCTGAGTGATCTTATAGGTGGTGAACCTCCACTCAACAGTTGTTTGCTTGTAGCACAATTGAAGATGGAGCCTATTATTTATTTACGCTTCCGTATGCTACATAATGTTTTGATCTAGCTTTGAGCTAAGTGTTATGTAATAATGTAAATTCTGGATCATTCGATGTAATAATTATGCACTGTTATATTCTTTGGTATTCAACTATACTTGAACCGATCCAGAGATTGGCACTATACATAGGAACTCAGCCTTATCAGGCGAGGGTGTTACAGGATGGTATCAGAGCAGTGTGTTGACTGTAGGATTGTGATCTAAGATTGGAATAGGAAAACCATATGAATTATAAGGAATATTTCATTCTATCTATTCTCATCTTAGAATTCTTTCTAGTATCTTCTTATCACTTCAAATTCCTATACTCTTCTCTTTAAAATATAGGAGAAAGACTCTCTCTAGCAATGGACTCGTAATTTTGTACTTATTAGATTCTTGTAATCCTTGATCTTTTCTTTTCTAATCTCATCTTGTTCAAAACCTGTAGATCAACACTCGTGCGAGGAAGCACGAGATTAAAGAGTAGTTAGAAGATGTCCACCATATAGTTTTTATAGGGTTTCTCTTATATGTAGCAATCGATCGATGCAAGAACTTGTTTGATAGTTGTTTTATTATGTTTAGGTTGTGCTATTTGATATCTCAAAGTTCTAGAATATTTTTGATGGATTTCATAATTCATTAATGAAGGTTTTGATTAAAATTCGTGATAATTTCGCTGCAGTTTTCTGCCTGACCTGTTATACCGTGCTATGTTTCCTTTCTTACTGGTAACTCCGGTTGAGCTCATATTTTAGGATATGTTTCGTAATTTTCTTTAGTATAAGCACAAAAATTGGCTAAAATTCTTGATGAGTTTAAGGTGCCTAGAAAAATTCGTCAATACTGCTGTAGTTTCAGGACAGATTTTGTCCATTGCTATTAATATTGTAGGTTCACCCCCAAACGAATTTTAATCAAGTTTAAACTATTTTGTGGATGGTATGCCACTAAAATAAAACTTCTGGAACATAAAATAAAATTATTTTGGCTTAAGTGTTGCTTGTTATGATTGGTTGCTTGTGTGTCAATTGATTGTTTCATATAGTTATGGGTAGTAATACTTCTCTAGATTTCTATCTATAACTTATCTATGCTATCCCAACAGACGACTCCCCGTCGCCAGCCCGATGAGATCGCTCAGCTTATTGCAGCGAATGCACATTTGACCCAGGTGATGACACAATTCATGGCAAATCAGAAAAACAATAACAACAACAACAACAGGAACAACCAGCCCCAAGGAGATGCTCTCACCAGGTTTCCGAGACTGAGGCCAGCTAAGTTCTCTACTGCACCTGAACCATTTCTCTTGACTGGCAGCGCTCGGTGAACAAGGACTTGGTGACTGTTGGATGCACCAATGCTGAAAAAGTGAGGTCCGCTGCTCACTTACTGGAAGGACCAGCTGCTTCTTGGTGGGATACTTTCCAGATCACCCACCCGCTGGATACTGTTACTTGGGACATGTTGGAGGAAGGGTTCAGGACCAATGACATCTCTGCTGGGACCATAAGTTTGAAGAGGAAGGAGTTCCGCAACCTGCGCCAAACCAACCGTACTGTGGCTGACTATATAGAAGAGTTCAATAACCTGTCCCGCTATGCCCCTGAAGATGTGGACATTGATGCCAAGAGGAAAGAGAGGTTCCTAGATGGTCTGAGTGATGAGCTTTCACTTCAACTATCTGTGGTTTGTTGCCCGACATTTCAGGAACTGATGGACAAGGCCAGAATTCTAGAAGGGAAACATCAGCAGGTAGAGAGACGCAAGAGGAAGAATAGCAATCACCACTCAGGATCACACCATCGTGCTCGCACTATTTATGATGGAGACTCTGGATATCACAACAATGGAGGCAATGGACACAACCACAATGGAGGCAATGGCCATCACCGCAATGGAAATCAAGATCTCACCAATGTGGAATGTTTCAAGTGCAACCAGAAGGGACACTATGTTGATAACTGCCCAGAGAGGAAGATTGAAACTGGAGCCAAGCCAGATTTAACCCCGAAGGCAACTATCAATGATGTGCATGACAATAAAGCACTCAATAAGCCAGGTTTTGTGACTAGTAAGTTCCTAGCTAATTCATACATCACACTCATAATTTTCAATAATGGTGCATCGTATTCATCCATATCGATGCATTAATGGATAAGAATAGTTACATATGGACTTACTTAGAGGGTCTGTTAAAGAGAACCACTTGATAAGAATAGATAACTAGTAATAGATGCCACAATTAAATCCTGGATATTGGCAAAACACAAATTTCCCCACTGGCTTGATTATATTGGATTCACCTGGTTTAAATGTAATTCTAGCATGGATTGGATGGTTAAGAATCATGGTCTGATATATGGATATTACACTCATACCCAGAAGGAAGAAAGAATCAGATATAGCCAATGGTTCTATTGGAAATGCCAAGTTTAATTCTCTTAAGGGGGTTAGCCTCGAGTATATCACCCACACGTTGCTAGCCATTTTGAATCTCGAGGAATAGATTTATCTTAAGGGGGTTAGTCTGTCACATCCCAAGATTTTAGAAATTGGGACTAAAAAAATATGCATTTGCATTGCATTGGCATGGCATCATTTGCATTGATAAAAAAAATTGAATTGCAAAACAATATTTTAAACCCTAAATTAGATTACTAAGATGCATCTACAAAAGGAATACAAATGAATTTGTGAAATCACTATTTAAAAGTAGTCAAATTATTGACAAAAAGGACCCCTATGTTGATCCTCTTATTTTTTGAAAAAATGAAGACAAAAATCATTTGAATCGGAGCTATAAAGAAATGTTACAAAAGAATTACTAAATAAAAAAATAGGAAATGAAAAACAAAAAAAAAACAAGAAAGAGAGAGCTAGACGTGATCTCACTTGAAGGCTATAGGCGACCATCCCCGCGTGCGTACATGCAAGGCGGCCACACGCACATGCCGGCCCAGGAAAATCACTCCCGAGCTGGCCCTTGTCCCGGTCAACTTTTTCCTTTTGGATTTTTATTTCTACAGCGAGCAGGACCCACTTGTCATCCCTCAACTACAGCCACGAATCTGGACGAGTACGAGTTCGTCCCTGACTCGAAAAACTGCCCCGGAAAATCGTCGTTTCAGCCAAATTATCTTCTCCCTTGCCACGAAACCCCGGGTATAAATAGCCAACGTTCTCCTCTCCCAGATCCCCCCAAAATCCCCAAATTATTGGCCTCCAGGCTGCCCAATTTTGAGCGTGATCCGATCACGCCGTCGTTGCCATTACTGAGCTAGGAAGGTTGCTGTCTCCGTCGATTCGGAGCACTTGAGCCCCTCTACGCTCTTCCATCTAGTTCCTATTGCTTAGCTGCGCCGTATGACATTTTTACCCATCCATCAGAACACAGTATTCGCTGTACGGAATCGCCGGAGCATCGCCGGAGTCCTTGACTTCCAGCCAAGTCTCGCGCCCGTCCGATGAGGAGAAGGCCGTGAGAAAGGACACGAAGAGGACTCCCACGAGCAGGCGCACCTCGTCTACGTATTCACCATGCCAGAGGACCGTCGAAACACTGTCGAACACCACTGTCCGAGCCGTGATCGTCGTCGTCAACATCGCCGTTGACGGTGGTAACGCCCGAACTCACCCTAGCCGTCCGATCTCTTTTGTACGAGCTAGATTAAAACTAGGGCGAACAGGTACAACCAGTAGCGTTGTGCCACGTGGCACAGCATCAGCGCGCAGTCAGCAGTCAACTTCCTAGTCAGCTTCGTCAACCCGTTAAATAGGAATTCGAATTTAAATTGGCAGAAAAACGTGCTAACTTGTAAAAATCACAGGAAAATATCTATATGTCCAAAAATAGCAAATAATGTACCATTGCAAAGATCATTTTGTGTAGATTATTAATATGTATTTGTATCCAATATTTACTGTAAGTATTTATCGTGATTATTTAAATGGTTAATGCACTTTTTGGGGTAATAAATTCATAGGAAAATAAATACTAATCAGAAAATTGCAAATGACCTAACCTTGGAATCACAACGAGGATCAGAACCTTATTATGAATTCAAATTGCAGGTTTATTGTACATTATATTTTAAGTATATTAAAATGCATTA
Organism: Avena eriantha; assembly: GCA_910589775.1. Taxonomy (NCBI): domain Eukaryota; kingdom Viridiplantae; phylum Streptophyta; class Magnoliopsida; order Poales; family Poaceae; genus Avena; species Avena eriantha. The sequence goes on along the minus strand of OU342742.1, from coordinate 354,379,726 downwards.
TGTAGGATTTTAATTATTTGAAAAGATCTGTAAGTCCTTTTGGCGTGATTCCTTTTGCCCTTGGCTCTAAATTGATATATCTATCGAAAATAATTTTTTCAAGATTTTACAACACAATTAACAACTAATGATTAATATTTTGATTAAATGCCTACTAAATGAATCTAATTAATCTAATAAATGGTTTTGATGCATTAAAAAGCTTTACATGCATTCCATCAGTAGATACATTGATTAGAGAACATTAATGAGCTACTAAAACCTTTATTAAATTGTTATGCATGCATTTGTTGCACTTGTCTGATCTCTATGTGCTGTTGTTTATTTGGTTGCATTGCTTCGTGTAGATTGTGAGGATTGTAAGCCTTGCAATTGCCCGGATTGTGTGTTTGACTCTAACAACTACCAAGGCAAGTGGAGCTTCATAAAATTCCTATTTACTTTCTATATACATTGTAGCTTTGTTTTGTTTTTACAAGTTATATCTATTGCTATGCTATATCCTATTATGGTCGTAACCTTCCTTGTTAGGCGAGCCACCGTAAGTAGTTGTGCTTAGTTGTGCTTATGTAGATGAGGGTGGGATACACCATGACAAAGATTGTTTTGAAAGTATGTGTTTGGAAAACTTGAAAAACAACTTAATTAATGAACTCTCTGGGTGGAATTGGTAATTGCTTGGTTCCTGAATGCCGGGCCCATGTCTATGGTTTACCCGAGTATCTCACTTGTGGATGGCCACCCAGGTTTCAGAGAAATGATTAGTGTCTTGATTTGGTAGCTTACGTGTACACCATATGCCAGTGAGTTATGGGTGGCTGGATGGACTTAGTAGGTCGTGGCGACCCGAGCTCTTCGTATCTAGAGATGTAGTGAATGTGTTGGTACAGTGTGTGGATGGGATTGGGGAGCTACTTCCCGAATTGTCCCTTCTTGGACTTCTCCCTATCATGACTCAATATGCGTGTCATGGTACGAGCGGGTCGACCAAGTCATATGGGTAAAGTGTACAACCCCTGCAAGGTGTAAAACTAAGTACTTAGCTGTGTCCCTAGTAATGGACATCTGAGTTGCTGAATTATTGGTGCTATGACATGTTCTCATTCATTCTAACTTTGTAATTGATAAAACTTGTGGTTGAAACTTAATTGGGCTGTGTAATGATGATCAAATGATTTACAACTGATAGGATGAATTATTTTGCTGCTACAACTAAGCCTAAAACCTCACAAGCTAGATATGCATGTAGTGTTTAGCCTTGTTGTTCTCTCATAGTTCCACTTGCCAATATTTTCAAAGTATTGACCACTCGATGGCTGCAACCTTTCATGTTGCAGGTTATTGTTCCGATCGTTATGAGTGATCTTATAGGTTGCGAACCTCCACTCAACAGTTATTCTCCTATGGCACAATTGAAGATGGAGCTTATTATTTATTTACGCTTCCGTATACTACTTAATGTTTTGAGCTAGCTTTGAGCTAAGTGTTATGTAATAATTGTAAATTCTGGATCATTCGATGTAATAATGATGCACTATATATTCTTTGGTATTCAACTGTACTATGTGTGCCCGTGAACGGATCCATGGATTGGCACTATACACAAGAACTCTGCCTTATCAGGCGAGGGTGTTACAATGTCACTGCATGTGTGTTCTTTTCATAAACCACATGGATCCACAAGATGTCATTGCATGTGCGTTCATTTCATTAACCACATGGATCCACTAGAGGTCATCGCATGTGTGTTATTTTTATTAAACCAATTAGATCCACTAGATATCATTGCATGTGTGTTCATTTCATAAACCACACGGATCCACTAGATCTCATTCCGCACGTGTTTTTTCATTAAACAACTTGGATGTTTGTTATTTTCATAAACCACTAGATTTCACTCCATGTGTGTTGTTTTCATAAACCACATGGATCCACTAGATGTCATTGCATGTGTGTTCATTTCATAAACCACATCGATCCACCAGATGTCATTGCATTTGTGTTCTTTTCATTAAACCAATTGTATCAACTAGATGTCATTGCATGTGTGTTCATTTCATAAACCACTTGGATGTATGTTCTTTTCATAAACCAGTAGAGTAACTCCATGAGTGTTCATTTCATAAACCACATGTATCCACTAGATGTCATTGCATTTGTGTTCTTTTCATTAAACAACTTGAATGTGTGTTATTTTCATAAACCACTAGATGTCACTGAATGTGTGTTCTTTTCAGAAACCACATGGATCCACTAGATGTCATTGCATGTGTGTTTATTTCATAAACCACATGGGTCCTATCACATCCCAATTATTTCAATTGGTATTGCATGTCATACATGTCATTTCATCATGTTCATCATTGCAAAGTTTCAGTTTTAAAAGCTTTTTGCTAAAACACCACCCAAGTGGATGTTCATCACTTATAAGTGACTTATAGGGTTTTACCTTGCGTCTGCTAGAATGGCACTATATAAGCATTCCATATGAATATGTGCGTAGAGTTTTCCAATACAAACCTGTAGGTTTTTGTTTCGCTCAATTTGGAGCAGCGGATCAAAAGTTAGGACAATTTTACTTTTGGCTGAATTTCACAATTCAGAAATTTTAGAAAGTTTAGTTAACAGACGGTCTTCAGAAAATATTAAACAGAGAGAGAAAAAAGGGGAAACGGCGCAGCCCACCATGACCGGGCGAGCCAATCAGCCACAGCGGCCCATCTAGGGCCCGTCAGCGGGAGCAGCGACCGCATCAGCGTGCTGTGCGCGAGCGGCCAGCAAGCGCAGCCGCCATGGGCCGGCCCAGCAACCGCACCCAAGCTCGAGCCTCCCACTATCACCGACAGGTGGGACCCACCTCTCAGCCCATCGCCGCCGTATTCCTTCCAGACACGAACTGCCTCTGCGAAAATCTCCATATTTCCAACGAAATCGAACGCCCCTCGTCCGATTATCTCCCTCCCTTTATTACCTACCTTCCCCTCGTCAAAAACCCTCTGGAACCCAGGTAAATCGCGCATTTGATCTCGCCGAATTGCTCGCCGGAGATCGTCCGCCGCCTCCGCCATTACCGTTTGTAAGGAGCTCGAAATCGACCCTCGCGCCCCTTTTTCTTTCCGCGGAAGTACCACAGCGCACCGCCACCCCCTTTTGACCCCTTTTCCCCCTTTACTGTGTGCCGATCAGCCGACCGTGCGCAACCTCGCCAGAGCCGCCACCATCCGCTCGCTCCAGCCGCGAAACGCCGTTGCCTGGGGAAGCCCCTATTCGCGCCGAACATGTTTCCGTGACCGCCGCCCCTCACCACCCCCCGTAGAACACTCCGCCATCGCCGAACACCACCAGAGAGCTGTTGCCGCCCACCTCTGACGACATCGCCGGTGAGCACCATGGTCGTCTCGTGTCAGCCATCGGATTCGACGCGAACGACCGAGATTGGCCGCTGACCCCAGCGCTAACCACTGACTGGTCAATCGCAGCATCAGCTGAACCCCACCCGTCAGCGGGAATATTCCTCGGAATATTCCCCGGAGTTTCTGAGAATAGATAAAAAGGCAGAAAATATGACTAACTTCTAAAAATCGTAGAAAAATATCTACTAGGCCAAAATTTGCAAATAATATACCGTTGAAATCCCAAAATTATGTAGAATTTGATTATAAAATAAAAATGCATGTTCACGGAACGTAATTCCCTGAGTTTATAAAAAGGCTTAAAATAATATAAAAATTATAGAAAAAGATCTGTAAAACTTTTTGGCGTAATTCCTTTTGGTGCTGGCTGTAATTTGAAACATCTGTCTAGTGGTATTTTTGTATAACTTGATCAACACTGTATACATTAGAGGCTTAATATTTTGAATAAAGCCCTATTAGTTGGGTTAACAAATTGCATAAATTGTTTTTATTGCATTAAAGGTTTTTACATGCATCATTCAATAGTAATAAACATCAAAGAACATAAATGTGCTACTGAAACCTTTATTAAGCCATGATGCATGCATTTGTGCACTTGTATGTGATTGTGTATGTTGTTTATGTGTTGCAATTGTATCGTATAGATTGTGACGAGTGCAACGGTTGTTTCTGCGAGGATTATACTCTCTACTCCTACCGCCAAGGCAAGTAGATGCTATTTTGTTGATGAATTGTCCTACTATTTTCTCTTATGCATTGTAGTGTATTTATTTAGATTATTTGTAGAAATTACTATGCTATGCTATGTCCTATGTATAATATGGTAGGATACCCTTGTAGTTGTGCCTCCGTAAGGTAGAAGTGCTTAGACCTACTGTATAGACAGGGAAGGGATCACATTATGGTGAAGTATGTGTATTTTCAAACTAAAAACAACATAATGTTAATGAACTACCTGGGCGGAGTGGTTGGATTGTCAATGGAGTGTGAATAATGGTGGGGAATTCCGCCCAGCATACTGCGAAGGATTGGTTCTCTTTGTTATAGTAGCTCACGTGTGCAACCATGTGCCAGTAAGAATGGGTGGCTGGTTGGACTTAGTAGGTCATGGTGATCCAAACCCAGCGTAACCAGAGAAGTAGTGAATGGTAGGTTGGGACCGGTGCAGAGTGGGGTTTGGAGATCTACTTCCCGAATGGTCTTTTCTTGGACTTATCCCTATCATCACACAATATGAGTGTGGTGGTACGAGCTGGATTGGCCAGGTCACATGGGTAAGTGTACCAACCCCCGCAGGGTGTAAAAACTAAGTACTTAGCCGTGTCCCCGGTTACGGATGATTGAGTGGCTTGATATCGAGGCTATGACATATTCTCACTCATCCTTATTTCCTAATTACTAAAACTTGATGGGTGAACTTAATGGGTTGCTATGAATCAAATGGTTTACAAAAGTAGGATAAAGTTCTTTGAAAAGTGCAAGCCAGACAAAGCTCCACTAGCCAAATAAGCATGTAGATGCTAGGTGTATTGTCTCTTTTATTTTAGCGCTACTTGCCATACATTCCATGTATTGACCCTTCAGGGCTGCTACGTTTCATGTTGCATGTTATTTTGATTTCGAGTGATCGAATAGGTCGCGGTACTCCACTCGACACTTGTTCCCTTGTGGGCAATTTGAAGATGGAGTACTTATCTTTATTTATGTTTCTACTTGAATGAAGTGTAAGCTAGCCTTCGAGATAAGAAAATATTGTAATAATTGAATCTTCTGGATCTTCGTTATTTATGATACACGAATTATTACTTTGTTATTTCATCTATGTTCTATGAAAGCCAATGAACCGATATAGGGATTGGCATGTGGCACAGAAGCTACACTCTTTTCAGTACTGTAGTGTTATAGATCCACTAGATGTCATTGCACGTGTGTTCCTTTCATTAAACAACTTGGATGTGTGTTATTTTCATAAACCACTAACTGTCACTACATGTGTGTTCTTTTCATAAACCACATGGATCCGCTAGATGTCGTTGCATGTGTGTTCATTTCATAAATCACATGGATCAACTAAATGTCATTGCATCAGTGTTATTTTCATTAAACCAATCAGATCCACTAGATGTCATTGCATGTGTCTTCTTTTCATAAAACACTTGGATGTATGTTCTTTCATAAACTAGTAGATTCACTACATTAGTGTTCATTTCATAAACCACATGGATCCACTATATGTCATTGCATGTGTTCTTTTCATTAAACCAATTGGGTCCACTAGATGTCATTGGAGGTGTGTTCATTTCATAAACCACATGGATCCACTAGATGTCATTGCATGTGTGTTCTTTTCATTAAACAACTTGGATGTTTGTTATTTTCATAAACCACTAGATGTCACTGCATGTGTGTTCTTTTCATAAACCACATGGATCCACTAGATGTCATTCAATATGTGTTCAGTTCATAAACCACATGGATCCACTAGATGTCATTGCATGTGTGCTCTTTTCATTAAACCAATTGGATCCAATAGATGTCATTGCATGTGTGTTCTTTTGATAAACCACATGGATGTGTGTTCTGTTCATAAACTAGTAGAGTCACTCCATGAGTGTTCATTTCATAAACCACATGGATCCACTAGATGTCATTGCATGTGTGTTCTTTTCATTAAACCAATTGGATCCACTAGATGTCATTGCATGTGTGTTCATTTCATAAACCACTTGGATGTGTGTTCTTTTCATATATCGGTAGACTAACTCCATGAGTGTTCATTTCATAAACCACATGTATCCACTAGATGTCATTGCATGTGTGTTCGTTTTATTAAACAACTTGGATGTGTGTTACTTTCATAAACCACTGGATGTCACTGCATGTGTGTTCTTTTTGTATACCACATGGGTCCACAAGATGTCATTGCATGTGTGTTCATTTCATAAACCACATTGATCCACTAGATGTCAATGCATGTGTGTTATTTTCATTAAACAATAGGGATGTGTGTTATTTTCATAAACCACTAGATGTCACTGCATTTGTGATCTTTTCATAAAACAACTTGAATCCACTAGATGTCATTGCATGTGTGTTCTTTTCATTAAACAACTTGGATATGTGTTATTTTCATAAACCACTAGATGTCAGTACATTGTGTTCTTTTCATAAACCAGTAGGGTAACTCCATGAGTGTTCATTTCATAAACCTCATGGATCCACTAGATGTCATTCCACGCGTGTTCTTTTCATTAAACAACTTGGATGTGTGTTATTTTCAAAAACCACTAGATGTCACTGCATGTGTGTTATTTTCATAAACCACATGGATCCATTAGATGTCATTGCATGTGTGTTCATTTCATAAACCACATCGATTCACTAGATGTCATTCCATGTGTGTTCTTTTCATTAAACAACTTGGATGTGTTTTTTTTTTCATAAACCACTAGATGTCACTGCTGTGTGATCTTTTCATAAAACAAGTTGAATCCACTAGATGTCATTGCATGTGTGTTCTTTTCATTAAACCAATTGGATCCACTAGATCTCATTGCGTGTGTGTTCATTTCATAAACAACTTGGATGTGTGTTATTTTCATAAACCACTAGATGTCACTTCATGTGTGTTCTTTTCATAAACCACACTGATCAACTAGTGTAATTGCATGAGTGTTCTTTTCATAAACCACATGGATCCACAAGATGTCACTCCATGTGTGTTCTTTTCATAAACCACATGGATCTAGTAGATGTCATTGCACGTGTGTTCATTTCATAAACCACTTGGTGTGTGTTATTTTCATAATCCACTAGATGTCATTGCATGTGTGTTATTTTCGTAAACGACATGGATGTACTAGTGTCATTACATCTGTTCTTTTAGGTTTTGCCTAAGTCAAACTTAATCAAATTTGACCAATTTTATAGATAAATATAGCAACAAATATTACATCAAATTTACATATTATGAAACTAATATTGAAAACATATCTAATGGTACAAATTTAGTGTCATAAATATTGTCACATTTTCCTAAAAAGTTAGTCAAACTTAACTAAATTTGACATAGGACAAAGATAGAAGTACACTTATTTGTGGACCGAGGTAGTACTCAGTTTTGCCATCTCTCGTAGTCACAAACTCTCTGAGAAGTCCAAACGCGCTGATTGGTTAACACAGCTCTCACGCGGATCGTTCGTGCCTACCATTGATCCTCTCTGATCCAACGCGGATCACTGCATGATGTCATGCCCTTCAAACTACACCGTGAGAACACACAGAAGTACGCTTGCCATCTGCCCCTCCTGTTTTATTGGTTGGGTTTTTAAGGGTCTCGCAGCGACACTTCTACTAGAAGGAACAGTGAGCCGTATATTAAACAATTTCATGAGTGGTCATGTCACGTTTAATCTAGTCTTCAATGGCTACAAGTCAACTACATGGAAATTGGTCATCCATGGCCCATGGGCTATCCCATTTTTACTACACAGCGCGCCTGCACTCTCAGTTCCGATAGGCCCCCACCGCATGAACCTTCCACATGGCAACCGCAGCCAGAAGAGCTACCTACCGCGGCCCCCAAGGAGGCCTAAATGTCCCCAGCCTATCAGCTCCTCCATTCGCACTCATCCACTCCTCTCTCTTCCCTATCTAGCAAAACCCCATAATCCTATGTATAGCCACGAACCTTCTCCATGAAACTAGTGCGTGGGGGTGAGTCTACGGGCATCTCCGCCAGGGTGGTGCTTCCTGCGGCAGATCTCGAGGAGCATCATGCAGTACAAGGTGAGGAGTGCATGGAGCTCAACCCCCTGGGGGACTATGTGCTCGCCGGTGCTAATGACTTCCGAGGGCCCAATGAGGGCGTGGAGTTCAACAAAAACGCTCCGCTCATGTACCCGGAGGTACACCTATTTCTACATGTTTCATATTTTCTGCTCGAGCTTTATCTAGTCATGGTTTCATAAAAAGAAATCTAGTCCTAATGATTAGATGCATCGTACAAACCGGTACATGGAGAGATCTAGTCTGTTCTGAATGAATCCATATTATTTATTTATTAATAAATTATCAAGAACACAAACAATATTAATTTAGGAGCAAGCTGGGTAGACAGCCATAATGAACTGCTGAACCTGTATAAATATGTTATTGTATTGAAAGTAACTTGGAATGGTTGTTGGAATATATATTTATTATTTTGCTCATTTCTGTTGGCATTTCATACATTAGAGGTAGATTCAAGTGAGGTGGAATCTGACAAGGAGAACAGGGACAACAAGAGACGCCATGTCATGAAGAAGCTCAAGAGCGGGAGAATCCCTTTTCCGCACTCGACTTGGGGAGCTCAGGTGCCCTTTATGTAAGAAATGAGTCAACTCGAGGATTGACAGCTTGATTCCACATGCGGTTGGCATAGGTAAAAGCCCGACTAGTAAACACAAGTCGACGACCAAGGCTAAGCACGTTGCTTATGGAAAATTCCTGAGGGAGTATGTCAAGACCGGCCTGGTGTCCCCTTACTTAGGAATTTGCACCTTCTAGCCGACCAACCTGTCATAGTGCTGGCCTGGCCACTAATAATGTTTAATTCTCTTACCGTTTCTAGACCCTTATACTATGTGGTGTGTTGAAACCTCATGCTTTTCCACTGACACGTGTGTTGCAAAGTTGCTTGATCATGCATGCTCACACCAGTGGCCTACCCAGAAACTTCTAGAAGCCTGGGCAAACGAGCTTCATTTGGCAAATTATGGACAAAATCACCAAATTAAAGAAAGGAAATTGCAAGCTTTGCGCAATCGGCAGGCCTGGGTGGCTGCCCGGGGTGTGGGGATGCTAGGTCCCCGTCTATGCTTACACTTCGCTTAAACTTGCTGGGAATAATAATCACAAATAGCTGTACACTTCCTTCTATCCTATCACGTTACGTCGTGTTAGCACCGCGCACCCGCTGCATATCGGCAACGGGGCGGTGATCTCCGTGACCGGTCTCCGCCATGCCAAAGCCACGTCGCACACCCGTCCCATCGCTTACCGTGCATGGCTGCCGAATTTAATCTCTAGGATTGGAAACCAACGGTGCTCGCCCGGTGAAACTTGCTTCCGTTGGGTATGGCCAAAATATTGGTAAATGCAATTTACGACACGCGCACACCCCCTTTTACACATCGCCTTCCATCTCCACAACACAGTACTGTGCAAAAATCCCGAACTCCTTCCGCCACCGCCGTAGCCACCGCGAGAACCATCGACGCGGCTGCAGGCACCGCCTCCACCGCACCATACCACCACATTAGATCTCTCCACCGCCATGCCTAGTCCTAGCCACCGCTACCGATGCTAGGCCACCGCCGCTGCATTAGCTGCTACCATGGACACAGAGTACGACGTGTTCGGCAACGGGAGCGACTTCACCGATGAGTACACCGTCACCACCCATGGCACCACCGAGCTGACGGCCGTCCACATAAATGCGTCAGCGGTGGCTACAGGAGCCAATGGACAGGTACAAGATCGTCGGCCTTGACCTCGAGTATACCAAAGATAGGAAGAGGGCGGCACATTTGCAGCTGTCCATGCGCAACCACAACCTCCTATACCATGTATCCAGGGCCAAATGTGTATGAATGGAGCTTCGTGACTTCCTGCGCAGGAGGGAGATCTACTTCGCCAGCGTCGACATCAAGAACGACACTCCGAAGCTAGAGCGGGATCTCCTCGTTCATGTCGTAAATCACGTTGATCTCTAACGTTTGTGGAGGTACCCGGCTGACGATACAGGGAAAGCCGTCATGGCTAGACTCACTGCCGACATCATCGACCGCGAGTATGCTGGCATGAAGGTTGGGTTCCCGAAGCACCTACATGAGCGATGGGAGTAGAGGCACCTGAATTATGATGTGATCAAGTATGCAGCCAGGGATGTGTATGTCTGCTACGAGATGCTCAACAGGATCTGGCGGATGGGTGAGCATGCTGTTTACCACTACTAGTTTCGCATTCCGTTCCTAGTTTATCTCGCATGGATTTTATCTCGCATGGCTTTTCTAAGCATTCTGTGTGTAAGAACTGTACTCGTATGATCCCTGTGTTATTAGGTAGTTAACCTGTATGAATTACATTTGCCCCTTTTGTATGCTCAACATTCATACTTACAAATTATGTCTGTGCCCTTTGCATGTAGTAGAATCCAGAACTGCCATGCATAAGGTGGGATCCACAAGATCAGATGCTGTTGTCCACAAAAGGGCATAATTTCTGTTATAGCGAAGGATACAATCATAAACAAACCCAGATTATAGTTCGACAAAGGTAATACACATCAGTTCAGAATTGCTCACACATAGATATCACACATAGTACTTCTAAAGTAACATGTTTTCATAAACATAACAAGCCCCATACAAACACAATAATCATGAACTAAAAGTCTACATCCCAGCATGTTGGAATGATTGGTGAAGAAGGCGAGCAATCCCAGGATGCCTTCGGTCGCTTGCCCCGGCTTGTAGATTCCTCTACACTTTGGCATCAGGGGCAAACAACTTTCCTTGGTGGTGGTTCAATGGTGCGATGCCTGGAATGAAACAATACAATATGGCGGTACAACTTGTGGCTGACATACCCATCAATTGCAGCGTACTTCAGGTTAGGTTTAGAAAGCGGCTTATCCTCCTAGTAATCGTCCCCTAAACACCTCCACCAACATGTCGGTAATTTGTCCTTCATGTCAGCGTACCACGGGTCTATGAGTTCGGCGGCAAGATCGGCCATCCCAGTCCTACTGCCCCTCGTCTTTGTGATCTAGTAAATTTTCTTGATGTCCACTATGTACTCCTTTGGGATTTTAATGTTGATAGTCAGGATTTCAAGCAGGCGAGTGTCATGCCTGATGTCAACACTAGTAAATGTTATCTGCTGGTTCACGAGAAAGTCAGAAAAGAGCGACCTAATCCTTTCGCCCCACCAGCATGAAAATGAATTCATACATATAATATAGCAAGAACTATTGCAAATAGACGGTTCAGGAACAAAAACATAGCAATGTCTACCTGTTCCGATCAACCCCCTTATCACAAAAAGGCTGGTATACGATGACATGCCCCTTCATGGAGAGGTGCACCACGCCGATCCTGCGGTGATCACGGCTGTACTCTAGGTCGAGACTGATGAACCTGCTTTCTTTGAACCGCAACCAATTCTCGTATTTAACCAGAGTGCGCATCACCGCCTGAGGGTCGGTGGTGTAGACGACATTGATATTCTTCCTACCATGTACTTCTATGTCAAAGTACGTAGTCGCTTCCCTGGCGCCGTTTCGAACATCCGACAAGTCCATGACTACAGGCAAGAGGGAAATGACACGGAGGAAGAGGGTGACGCCGTGGGGGAGGAAATGGTTGAGGACGTGGAGGAGGAAGACGATGAGGCCGTGGGGAGGAAAGGAGACAGAGAAGTGAAACTACTTACTACAAGATTGAAACCGCCCTTCCTAATATCTAGAATGGCGCACGATCATTCATAGTAGGGAGGAGGTGGAGAAAAACGGCGGTTTTACACGTCGACACTAGTGCTACCTGAAATTGGTTCTGCGCCACTTGCATGCAGTGGAATCGAGGCTGTCCATGCATGATCCAATTCAAAGGTAGTCATGTTTGCGCGAGCCTGACATGTGGGACCCTACATTTTTCTCTCTTACGATTAATTTTTTCACTTCCTCCAGATGGTTCCAGTGCGCTCCTGCAATAATTACGCCCCCTTCCTTGTCTTCCATGCAGACGAGAACCAGCGGCGGCGGTTCCTCACTAGGTCACTCCTGACTCAAACAACTGCCCCCTCCCTGATTCCATCCCCTCTCGAATCCATCTGCCTCCTTATCACAACCCCTCCATTAATCTGCCGGATTCCTAACTCCATTTGCCACTATGGGTAGTGCTTGGGGTAGAAGCAAGCTGAAGCGAAAGGACGGAAACGACGACGCGGCTGGCCATGGCGACCGCCACCGCAAGGATTGGGGATGGACGAACCTTAGCGCTGTGAACGTGCACAGGATCGCCACGGGGTTGGACATCATCTTCGTCGATTGCCTCGCTCGCTACATCCCTAGCTACCGATTCACGATGTGGCACATGAACGAACAACCGTTCGGCATGCCAGGACTTCTTTACCCTGAGACCAGCAAATGGCCAAACGACCGCGATGTCCATGTAAGTTCCCGTATCTTGCTTATTGGTTCAGTCATATCATTGATTCATATGTGCTAAACTTTCATTGGAATCCTATGTTTCTTCCGTCGAACGTGTTGTATGCATGCGCGGTTTGAACAAAATGAACCATTTAAGACTATTATGTATAGCGGAAGCTCTGCTTGTACTTGATATTCTGGTATTTTCATAGAGACACAGTCTTAATTTAGGTGATTGACGAGTTTTCAATTTGGATTTGCAATGGAATGCCTGCTAGGTGAAATTCTATTTTCTAAAAAAATAAATAGATTAGACGATTTAAGGCTATTATGCCCCTAGCTATTTATAATCATCGTCAGGAGTTTGTTCAAGGGGAGCACTGCTCCTACTTTATATTTAGGGTATTTTCGTAGTGACACAGGTACAATTTAGGCGATATCTGAGGAGACAGTTGTACATATTAATTTAATCTAAAGGTCCAGTTGTAAAATTGTATTTGCAATGGAATCCATGCTAGGTGATTCTACCAACTGATAACAAACTCTGCATAATATTCATGAAAAAATGATGATGTTGGATAAGTGGTCGGAATCAGTAGTGGTGAATATCAAGGAAGAAGAAGAGATGGAAATGGGAGATGACCAAAACTGGGTGGGTAGAAACGGTGAGTGGCTGGTCCTTTTATCCTAGGATGGGAGTACTTGGACTATGAAAAATGGCTATAGATCGTTGAGATTTACATTGCCATCTTTGGACGGTGTCGGCATTACTGCATTCAACAATGGGTGGCTACCGCCCTTTTCCAAATTCGCTTACAAGTTCAATAAGGTAGAACTTGAGCTCCTAAAGGTACAACTCCTACATAGACCTCAGGAGGTGTCGAAGTACTGGGAGTATGACCTCTTAGTTGTGTTCGACAAGGAAATCACATTCATTAGATGCCCAAAATACAATGAATGGACAATCATTGCATGTGTGTTCATTTCATAAACCACTTGGATGTGTGTTCTTTTCATAAACCAGTAGAGTAATTCCATGAGTGTTCATTTCATAAACAACATGGATCCACTAGATGTCATTGCATGTGTGTTCTTTTCATTAAACAACTTGGATGTGTGTTATTTTCATAAACCACTAGATGTCACTACATGTGTGTTATTTTCATAAACTAGTAGAGTAACTCCATGAGTGTTCATTTCATAAACCACATGGATCCACTAGATGTCATTGCATGTGTGTTCTTTTCATCAAACAACTTGGATATGTGTTATTTTCATAAACCACTAGATGTCACTTCATGTGTGTTCTTTTGATAAACCAGTAGAGTACCTCCATGAGTGTTCATTTCATAAAACACATGGATCCACTAGATGTCATTCCACGCGTGTTCTTTTCATTAAACAACTTGGATGTGTGTTATTTTCATAAACCACTAGATGTCACTGCATGTGTGTGTAACATCCCAAAACTTAATCCAAGGTTATTAAGATCCAAATCATCAAATTTAGAGTTAACAAAAACTTTTCCATTTAAAATGATTAAGCATTCATATGTGTGTGTGCATATAATTTAGGAGTTGTTTTGAATTTCCATGTTTGAGTGATCCATTGATTGTAAAATGATTCTAAGGTGAATTAAACATCATCTAGATCATTCCCATACAAATCCCAAAGAAAAACAAATCAAAAAGAATAAAATAAGCAAATGGTCATTTGTGCCATTTTAATCACCATGCCTACTTTGGCTATTCCTTGAACTCAAATCTTAACAGAAACAATTGTGATCTTTGCACCCCTTGCTAGTACAAGTAGTGATGTACCAAGGCCCACTTTGTTTCATCCCAAAACCTTTCAAACACTAAATTTAAAGGACATTTGAAAATTGAATCTAGTGTATGTATCAAGATCACATTAATTCAAAAACCAATCAAATGAACTCGATTTAAAGATCCCAAGCAACCAGAGATGCTCAAGCATGTGATCAACAACTCCACCAAATTTCATTTCAAAATTCAAAAGTTTTCTTCTTTCGGCCATTTTGTCAAACACCTTGTGGGCAGAATCAAATTTGCCTAACTATTACTGTTTTTGATCAAATTTTGTCGAACCATTTGAACCCTAGTCAATGCCTTTGTCTCCCCTAGACCCAACAAAGCCATCAAGGACCTACCAATTGGCCTAGCACCACAGTGCCATGCCACCCCGAGGACATGCCCGCCGTCCAACCTTGCCCAAGCCATAGGCGACCACCAGCCCCTCTTCGCCGCTCCAGGAAGCACGGCGTGACCTCACCGCTGCCCACGGTCCACCCCACGGCCACTACTAGCCACTAGACCACTCCCTAGCCTCGCCACCCTTTTTCTCTGTGCAGCCAGAGCGTGCCAGAGCGCCCTCACCGCCAGCACGCCACATACCGTGCCTCAACCGCAGACCACGCACGCCGCTCCGCCTCAATCCCAGCACCCCGCTAGACACGGCCATGCGCCGCCGCGCGACCCACAGTCGTCGAGCGCCGCGTCGAGCACCGCCTCTGTCTCCCAGAGCGCGTGACGCTCTCGACCAAATTCCACCGACCCTAGCTGCGCCATTGGGCCGTAGCTGACCGCCAGGGAACGACCCACCGTCCGCCTACCTCACCCACGCCGATAGCCCCCTGTGTCGTCGTCACCGACGAGCTCCGCCCACACCTCTCGGTCTCATCGTCACGCCTATATAAGCAGGCCTCCCTAGCATGAATCCCTAACACCATTCCACTCCCCTCTCTCCCCTGAACATTTCCCCCCCCTCGCTAGAGCCGCTCGAGCCGTAGTTCGCCGGAATTGAACCGGAGAAGCCCGCTGCAGAGGAGGAGACGCTACCG
Source organism: Avena eriantha (assembly GCA_910589775.1). Taxonomy (NCBI): domain Eukaryota; kingdom Viridiplantae; phylum Streptophyta; class Magnoliopsida; order Poales; family Poaceae; genus Avena; species Avena eriantha. Next base: position 354,364,260 of record OU342742.1, on the reverse strand, counting down.
TTGATTCCGTCCACCGCAGCCCCTGCCGTGACCTTGCCTGAGTCCGCCGTCGCCATCCAGTTTGATCGCCCGCCTCGCCGTACTAGCTGGAGCCCTAGTACGTCCCTAGTAGACCCCCACCGGCCGTTTAGGGTTCGGTCTCGCCGGTGGCTAGTCCGTCGTCGATGACGACTGTGAGCCGTTGATCCGCGTTATAATCGTGTGGCCCAGATCGCTAGATACCGTTTCGGGTTTTAAGTCTCGCTGACAAGCGGGACCAACGTGTCAGCCGCCCTCTGTGCTGCTGAGCGTCACTGGGCGGCCCATTTCTTTTCCCGCGCTAGCCCACGAATTCAAATATAGGTTTTTCTATTTTGGTTTAAACTCAATTCTGTCCCTTAGTTCAAAAATCAATTCAGGAAGATTTACTGAACCAAATTGTGTGGTTCCAATTTTGTTGGAAATCTTCCGAGAAGATCTATCCAAGCCCGTTGGATTTAATTCATTTAGAGTTAGAGATCTCTCATAGTAAAAATAACAAGACAGAAGCATTTTCACATTCAAACATTTTTATAAAAACAACCCTAATAGCTTTTGAGTTGATTCAAACTCTCAAAAAATCACATTTAACCATATCTGTCTGAATATGTAATAATATTAAGGTTTACATGCAGTGACTTTGGACTAGTACCAAATTAGTGCTATATAGGCATTTCTAGTCACTTTAAATCAAATGTTAAACCTAAACTTATTAAATGTGATCCAAACATTAAATCACATTCCCATATGTTAGAATATGTGGTGATGACATGTGTCCATATGATCCCATATTTTAATTAGAGAATATTAAATCTTAGTTATTTTCAATGAGTAGAAATTACTTTTCTTAAATAAAAAGAATGAAGCTAGTTAATAAAACGTTGTGATGCCTATGATGATAATATATCATCAAATGTGTGCCCTAGTGTACTAAGTAGCCTAGTTAAGCATTGTTTGGTCATTGTGTATCCCGTATGTATTTATAGACGATAGTACCGACCAAACTTTCTAGGAGGAGGAGTTCTACCAAGAGGAGGGGGAAGAAAACTTCAACCACTGCAGCAACCAAGGCAAGCTATTGTTATTTTCAAGCTTTGGTTATACCATGCTTTGGTTATACATGCTTTGGTTATACCACTTTGACTAGTATCTACCCCAAGTTTTATTTTCAAGCTTTTATTTCCTTTACTTTACCAAAGTCCCTTACTTGTTTGAAGGTAGCATAAAAAGTATAAAACTTGACCTATCTAGATAACCTTAGATGCCATTGTATGGAATGAGATTGATCTTAGCATCCCATATTAGTGAACACTCTTAACCTAGTAGTTTAGGGCTAAACTAGAACTTGAGTCACTTTAGATGGGAATACTTGGTGAAAATGAATTGTGAAAACCTTGGAATGATGAGTCATTCTATTGAGATGTTTTGACATGTGTTGAGAAACAGAAATGGTTTATGATGATGAAAATGTTGAGGCATGAGCCTTAGCCCTTTTACAAAAACTGATGGCTGGATTCGGATGCGATACCATTCCAATTTTACCGTACAACCACAATACCTGAATTTGGTAAGGCTTAGCCGGAAGTTTATATGCACTAGTATTAGTTCCCTCGCGGGAGAGGTTTGAGCTGAGGCTACCTCTCGATGTTGTCCACCTATGCAGTGCCCAAGATGACAGATGGTCATGGTTGGGAGGCCATACTCATAGGAGAGGTGCTTATACTAGGGTGTGTAAAGGAAAGGTTATGTTTGATTATCTGCATACTAAGTATGATGATTCAGGGTTATCCCTGATAGATGTATCGAATCTTTTGGAGAAAGTGTACCACCTCTGCAGAGTGTCAACCTATTCGAATAGCCACGCCCGCGGTTATGGACAGTTGGAGTGGCCATACTGTTTCGTTGTCAGATGTTTCCAAAATGACTTATGAACTGAATGATGAATCTTGACTTGACCACAACGGAGTTGTGACTATGACACTAGCTTCCCAACTTAAGTGATTCTAGAACTTTATTTTATCTTTCTTTGTTTCTGAACCCAGCTTAGGTTTCAAACTTAACTTTATAGATAAACTTAGAGTTAGCAATCCTACTAGAACTACCTTACTTGTTAGTGATAGTTTGCAAGTACTTAAAGAGTACTCATGGCTTTTGTCCTTGGCTATTCATATGTCCAGACTATGAAGGAGACTACCAAGATGACGGACAGCAAGATGGCTATGATAACTAGGACTATCTTCCATCATCAGCATTGCCTATGCCCCTGAAGATGGACCCCACCGCTACGCTTATTATTTATTCCACTGCTTGTTGTATTAAGACTAGATCATGAGATACTTTATTCATGTAAGACCTTATATTGGTTTGTAATGGATGATGTACTGTGATATCCAATCTGTTATGTCTTGCAAAAATGGTAATCCTGGGATTGCGATGTATGACATAATAGGCATCTAGGATTAAAAATCCGGGTGTTGACAAGTTGGCATCAAAGCCATCCTGACCATAGGTGACGCTAGTTAGAATGGACGTCTGAACCAAAAACTTAGTTTCAAAACCAAAGTGAGTATTTATGAAAAACTATTTCCTCTCTTACCCTTTGGGAATTTATTCTTTCTCAAAAATTCATGTTCCTCCAATTCTCACATTACTACATAAAATTTGACACACTTGATCACTTCACTAACTTCCTCATCCTTAAAATCTTGTAGATGAAGACTTAGTTCAGCAAGTTTTACCAGTTGGGCAACGGAGGCCAACTGATCTTCGAGAGGGATCTAGATTCACTGTCTGAGTTATTGGGATGCCCGCATCCGGAGTTTCTTGGAGCTCAACTTCTTGGACCCCTAGGTGGAGATTTACAATGGCTAGTCACCGCTGATCTTTGAGGAAGCACCAACGTCTAGGAGAATCCAGTTCTCCGTAAGAGAGAACAACTGGCTAGATGGATTAGCCAGGGCAATGCATGAAGCTCTCGCACGTCTATGTGCCCTCATTGTCAACCAAATCCAAGGAACCCGCTTTGCGCACTATGCTAGGCGTGACTTCATGGGAATGCCAATGGAGATGCCAAGTCACCCGGAGTTGAAGCGTCAAGTGGAGAACCTTGACTTCCTGTTGTACGACCGCTAGAAGGAATTGGACAATGCTAGAGAGTTTGCCAACCACAACCGTGCCATTGCCGCCTAGAAGGCCTAGACTTTCTCACTACTTGTCAAGGACCATCAGTCTCTTCGCCGCCAGCGTGAAAAGAAGGATCGCACCATCGCCCGTCTTCGCAAGAAGGTGGCCGACCTTGAGAAGACCATCAAGGAGCAAGAAGCTCAGCTTGCAGCAAAGGAAGAAGAAGAGGAAGGTGAAGACATCCAGGGAGATATAAACTCTTACCTCAGTAATTATGATGACTTTCTGGAGGAGGATGCTGTGGACTTCTACACAGACGATGATGACTCGAACTTCATCGATGATGAGTAGATGCACTAGAGCACTATCGTAGCATGAGATGTATCGGTCCCAATGTATCGTAGCTTGCAGAATGGTTCTTAAAACCATCTGTTTTCCTTTGACGTGTGGTGTGTATTTGTATCGTGTGCTTGTTTGAATGAATGAAATAGAGTTAGTTGCAAAACTTGAGTCAAACTCAAAGTTTTAGCTTTGAAACCAAAACCATGAACCTTAGAACTTTTCCTCTTACCCCTTTACCTATCTCAATCTTCAGATGACTCGTGGAAACCCCGGAGGGAGCAGCTCATCGCAGGACCCAATGTCACAGATATGCCGATCTAAGTTGTAGACTGTGAAGCAAACAGGGCAGAGCGCTAGGACAACTTAGTAACACTGCAGCAGATAGCCCAGATGGCCCAAAACAACCAAGGGCATGGAAATCAGGATCATCAAGGATCCAAGCTGAAGAACTTCCAGAATACCAATCCCCCAATCTTTAGCACTTCGGAGAACCCATTAGATGCTGATGACTGGTTATAGACAATGGAGAACAATTTGGAGGTAGCCAGAGTTGATGACAACGAGAAAGTTCTCTTTGCCACCCACTACTTGGAAGGAGATGCAAGAGCCTGGTGGACCAGCATCCGCCTGATGAGCCATGGCCAAGTGATGACATGGGAAGCCTTCAAAATCAAGTTCAGCTGCACCCACGTGCCGCAGGGCCTAGTCACCAGAATGAGGGATGAATTCAGAGAATTGAAGCAAGGTAGAATGACTGTAGTGGAGTACCGTGACAGATTCCTGTCCTTAGCAAGGTACGCACCTGATGAGATCAACACGGAGACCAAGAAGAAGGATAGATTCCTGAACGGACTGCATGATGAGATGCAGACTATACTCGTCAACATCCACTTCGAGGATCTCAAAGAGCTAGTCGACTCTGCCATTCAAATGGAAGGGAAGATTAACCAGGCAAACGATAACCACAAATGTCGTATGATGCACCAAGCTGGATCTAGCAGTCACCAGAAGTACCGTCCCAACCCGTTTGCAGGGTATGCACCAAGAAACAACCGACCCCCAATGTCTCGCCCAAGCTACCCCAACCGTAGTGGAGGCAATGTGAATACCGGAGGAAACAACAACAACCCCGGCAACACCGACAGTTTCAACCGTGCACCTCCCAAGAGCAACAACAACAACACTGCACCAAGAACTAGAAGCAATGTTGTGCCTGTCATAGCTAAACACAAGTCTCAGATCACTTGTTTCGAGTGTGGAGTGAAGGGTCACTATTCCAATGAGTGCCCCTAGAAGACTGCTGCCACTGCCAATGTGAATGCCCCAGCTCAACAGTAGCGTCGTGTTCAACCAGGAAGACGATTTTCCCTAGGGAACCCTCACGACCGCAATGGCCGTCTCTTTCACATGAACACCGAAGAAGCCCAAGAAGCGCCAGACGTAGTGCTGGGTATGTTTTCTGTCAACTCAGTTTTATCAAGAGTGTTGTTTGATTCTGGAGCATCGCACTCATTTTTCACCGAAGAATTTGCATGCACTAGTAAGATCCACCCAACCAACTTGAATCATGTCATGATAGTTCAAATTCCTGGTTCAACTATGAAAGCTAGAAAAATTTGCACAGCTGTGCCTATCAGAATACATGGGATAGATTTTTATGCTAATCTAATAGTACTTGGAACCAAAGGATTGGAAGTAGTACTAGGAATGGATTGGATGTCAAAGTATAAAGGACTAATAGACTGTGCTAAGAAAGCCATATATCTGAAACCTTACCTCGTCAATTCAAGTGCAATAAGAGTCTAGCCCTACCCACAGTAGACCAAGTCAGAGTAGTCTGTGAATACCCCCACGTATTCCCAGATGAATTGCCAGGTATGCCCCCGGATAGGGATATTGCGTTCATTATTGAATTAGTCCCCGGAACCGGACCCATAGCCCAGAGACCCTATAGCATGAACCCCTCAGACTTAGTAGAGTTGAAGAAGCAGTTGGATGCTATGTCAACAACATGCTTGATTCAACCAAGCGCATCACCATGGAGGTCACCAGTGTTATTTGTCGACAAGAAAGATGGAGGCAACCGTTTGTGCACCGATTACAGGAAGCTGAATGACGTCACCATCAAAAACAAGTACCCGTTGCTAAAGATGGAGGATCTATTTGATCAGTTGACTGGTGCCCAAGTATTCTCAAAGATTGATCTTAGGACTGGTTATCACCAACTTAAGTTTCGTGCAACGGATATTCCGAAGACCGCCTTTACTACTCGTTATGGTTTATACGACTATACGGTTATGTCTTTTGGATTAACCAATGCCCCTTCTTATTTCATGAATCTCATGAATAATATCTTTATGAATTTCCTACATAAGTTTGTCGTTGTGTTTATCAACGATATCCTTATCTACTCCAAGTCATAAGAAGAGCATGAGCAACATCTGAGAATCATCCTAGAAACCCTGAGAGAGCATCGGTTATATGCCAAGTTCAGAAAATGTGAGTTTTGGCTGAAAGAAGTAGGATTCCTAGGACATATTGTGTCTGCCGGAGGAGTCTCAAATGATCCCGCCAAGATCAAAGATGTCGAAGAATGGGAAGCCCCCACCACTCAAACCCATGTCCGTGCATTTCTCGGATTAGCGGGATATTACCGCAAGTTCGTTGAAGGATTCTCGAGCATCGCTAGACCCATGACGCAATTGTTGAAGAAGGACAAGAAGTTTGAATGGACCGACAACTATGAAGTTAGTTTCCAAGAACTGAAGAAGAGATTGATTTCAGCCCCAATATTGATCATGCTAGATATCAAGAAGCTGTTCGATGTATATTGTGATGCATCCAAGATTGGTATCGGATGTGTATTGATGCAAGAAGGAAAACTTATCGCGTATCTGTCTCGGCAACTGAAGCAGCATGAGCAGAACTATCTGACCCATGATCTTGAGTTAGCAGCCATAGTTTTGGCATTGAAGACATGGCGTCATTATCTTATGGGTAATCGCTGTGAGATTTACTCAGATCGCAAGATCTTGAATTATATTTGCACTCAGAAGGAGCTGAATATGAGGCAAAGGAGATGGATAGAGTTAATCAAGGATTATGACCTTGACATTCACTATCACCCCGGCAAAGCCAATGTGGTAGCGGATGATCTTAGCAGATTGCATTGTAGGCTAAACACCATGATCAAGGAGAAGCAACCAAGTTTGTATGAGGAGTTGGAGCAGTTTAGAAATAAGCTAGTTAGCAAGGGATTTCTAGCTAGCATTGAACTTCAACCCACATTGATTAGTCAAATCAAGGAAGCGTAGAAGGGAAATGAAAGTATCGATGGAATCAAACGTCGTATTGGTACAGGAAAGGTCCCTGGATTTACTGAAGACGAAGAAGGAGTTCTGTGGTACAAAGGACGTATCTGTGTGCCAGCAGATTCAGAGCTTGAAGCAAGTTATCATGCCCGAAGCTCATGATACTCTTTATTCTATCCACCCCGGAGGAACGAAGATGTATCAAGATTTGAAAGAACAATTTTGGTGGCACAAGATGAAGAGACAAATCGGAAGCTACATCGCAAAGTGTGACATCTGTCAAAGAGTCAAAGCAGAGCATCAGAGACCCGCAGGACTGTTGCAACCATTGCAGATTCCGGAATGGAAATGGGATTCCGTCAGAATGGACTTTATTACCAGATTGCCTACTTCTAGTAGGGGAAATGACACAATCTGGGTCATCGTTGATAGACTATCAAAGGTAGCCCACTTTATACCTGTCAAGACAACCTACCAGAGTTCGAAGCTAGCCGAGCTGTATATTGATAGAATTTTTAGTTTGCATGGAACTGCCAAGACCATAGTATCAAATCGAGGAACCCAATTTACCTTGAGATTTTGGCAGAAAGTCCAGGAAGGATTAGGAACCAAGTTGAACTCCAGCACCGCTTATCACCCACAAACGGATGGATAGACTGAGATAGTGAACCAAATCCTAGAAGATATGTTGAGAGATTGCGTGTTGGAGTATGGATCAAAATGGGAAGACTGCCTGCCTTTCGCATAATTCTCATATAACAACAGTTATCGAGCTAGTTTACAAATGGCACCATTTGAGTTCCTATACGGAAGAAAGTGCTGCACACCTTTGAATTGGTCGCAAGTAGGAGAGAGTCAGATTTTTGGACCCGACATTCTCCGAGAAGCCAAAGAAAAAGGTCACAAAGTCCGTGAGCACCTCAAGACCGCCAAATCCAGACAATTATGCTGACAAGAGAAGGAGAGACCTGACTTTCAATGTCGGAGATTTTGTATATCTCAAGGTTTCACCATTGAAGGGAACACAACGCTTTAGTCTGAAAGGAAAGTTAGCCCCCAGATATATCGGGCCCTTCAAAATTCTAAACCGTCGAGGAGAAGTATCATATCAACTGGAACTACCAGAGGAGATGTCAGTCATCCACAATGTGTTCCATATCTCGTTACTTCGCCAATGCTTAGAAGTGCCGGAGAAGAGTGAAGTTTTCAAGAAAATCGATCACCGAGCCGTTGATATCAACAAGGATCTGACGTATCGTGAAGTGCCCATCCGTATCTTGGAAGAAGCTTACAGAACCACCAGGACCAGGAGTATCAAGTTTTTCAAGATTCAATGGAGCAACCATACCGAAGAAGAAGCCACTTGGGAGCGAGAAGATTACAATAGGACAGAGTTCCCAGATCTCTTTAGTTCCTAGTTTTCTTTCTTAAATCTCGGGACGAGATTTTGTTTAAGGGGGGAAGGTTTGTAACATCCCAAAACTTAACCCAAGATTATTAAGATCCAAATCATCAAATTTAGAGTTAACAAAAACTTTTCCATTTCAAATGATTAAGCATTCATATGTATGTGCATCTAATTTAGGAGTTGTTTTGAATTTCCATGTTTGAGTGATCCATTGATTATAAAATGATTCTAAGGTGAATTAAACATCATCTAGATCATTCCCAAACAAATCCCAAAGAAAAACAAATCAAAAAGAATAAAATAAGCAAATGGTCATTTGTGCCATTTTAATCACCATACCTACTTTGGCTATTCCTAGAACTCAAATCTTAACAAAAAAAATTGTGGATCTTTGCACCCCTTGCTAGTACAAGTAGTGATGTACCAAGGCCCACTTTGTTTCATCCCAAAAACTTTCAAACACTAAATTAGAGGACATTTGAAAATTGAATCTAGTGTATGTATCAAGGTCACATTAATTCAAAAACCACTCAAATGAACTCCATTTAAAGATCCCAAGCAACCAGAGATGCTCAAGCATGTGATCAACAACTCCACCAAATTTCATTTCAAAATTCAAAAGTTTTCTTCTTTCGGCCATTTTGTCAAACACCTTGTGGGTAGAATCAAATTGGCCTAACTATTATTGTTTTTGATCAAATTTTGTCGAACCATTTGAACCCTAGTCAATGCATTTGTCTCCCCCAGACCCAACCAAGCCATCAAGGACCTACCAATTGGCCTAGCACCACAGTGCCACACCACCCCGAGGACATGCCCGCCGACCAACCTTGCCAAAGCCACAGGCGACCACCAGCCCCTCTCCGCTGCTCCAGGAAGCACGGCGTGACCTCACCGCCGCCCACGGTCTACCCCATGTCCATTGCTAGCCACTGGACCACTCCCCAGCCTCACCGCCCTTTCTCTCTACGCGCAGCCAGAGCACCAGAGCTCCCTCACCGCTAGCACGCCACAGACCGCGCCTCGACCGTAGACCGCGCACTCCGCTCCGCCTCAACCCCAGCACCCCGCCAGACACGGCCGTGCGTCTCCGCGCGACCCACAGTTGCCGAGCGCCGCATTGCGCACCGCCTCTATCTCCCAGAGCCCGCGACGCTCCCGACCAAATGCCACCGCCCCTAGCCGCGCCATTGCGCCGTAGCTGACCGCCAGGGAACCGCCCACCGTTCGCCTACCTCACCCACGCTGATAGCCCCCTCTGTTGTCGTCACTGACGAGCTCCGCCCACACCTCTCGGTCTCACCGTCGCGCCTATATAAGCAGGCCTCCCCAGCACGAATTCCTCACACCATTCCACTCCCCTCTCTCCTGTAGCATCGCAATTGTCTAACAATTGTAATGCTACTTGGTCTAGTAATATAATGGCTACTTCCTATATATAATTTTTGCATCATAATTATATCATGCTCATGTCATCATGCCACCTTGCATTTGAGCATCATATAAAACCCTTTTGTTTTGGTTATTCCCTCATATGAATTATTAATTGTATTTGGCTCTTGATAGATTGTATTTGAATCTTGATAAATGCCTGATGCCCAAGTTGAGTTGGGGGCATATCTTTTAATTCCTCTCCATCACCTTTCTTTGCCACCACCTTATAATTCCACCATCCTTACTTACCCATGAGATATTATTTTTATTTTGGCATTTACTCTAGCTCATGTGGGTTGGGATGGATTCATCTATAATTTCTTTTGCTTGGCCTCTATTCCACATTTTGGGAATGCATAAGAATGATGCCATGTTATTATTTTGTTTTCACAAGATTTTAGACATGGCATTAAATATTTTGCATGGGCCATGCAACCACCATCACCACCTTTAGCCCATTTGATTCCTCTTGGTTTTATTGGTTCTTTTCTTTGTGGATCATCTCCATCACCTCTCCACCATCCCCATACTCTCCTCAACACCATTTTATTTTTCTTCATGCATGATCAAATGAGGTCTTTTCTATAAATCCCATTCCTCTCTCTTTTTCTTGGGTTCACCTTCACCTCACCTTAAGCTTGATTCAAGCCCTCATTTTTCCTCTTGGATTGATCTTATCAACATGTATAAAAACCTAAACACCTAATCAAAACCCTAACCCTAGTTTCTTCTTTTCTCCCTAACCTTAGATCTAAGCTAAACCCTAACCTTTAACCTCATCTCACCTCTCTCGCTCTCTATCCTCTCTCTACCATGATGGCCCATCTTAGCTAACCCCTACCCCAACCCTAACAAAACCCTAACCCGAGCCCCCTCTCTAAGCTAACCTTAGCTCGCCCGAGCCTCCCCTCTCCTCTCTTTTTCTCTCTCTGCCGAGCTAGCCCCACCCAGCCGCTCCACCACGCCGTCCCTAGCTGGCAGCTCCACCCTAACCTGCCCTGCCCTGGCCGTGCACGACAAGCACGTTAGGGAGGAGATGGAAAAAGGTGGCCAAAGCCACCTTTATCTACCCCGAGCCCCACACGGCACCCTCTCCCTCTCTCCCTCATTATCCCACCCCTCACGTATCCTCTGCCTCGCCAGATCCATCCCTAGAGCTCTGCCTCTCCTCTCCTTCTTCTTCACCATCGCCAGGTCCTCCCGCCGGTCACCGCCAGAACCACCAGCGTCTCCTCGTTCCGGCCAGCACGCGCGTCGAGGAGGTGGTCGAGGAGACCAAGGACGTTCCTCTACATCGCCCTGTACATGCCGACGTGGAGGAGAAGCCCCAGGATCACCAGTACCAGCGCCGCCCGACACAAACCCTAGATCTCCGGCCGCCAGCCTCTTCGTCGCCCTGCTGCGCCCCAAGCCGATCCACTGCCGCCAACCACCCCGCGGTGAGCCCCTCTACCGCCTAGACAACCTCCGCCCCGCCGTAAAGCCCTAGCCGCGGTAGACGTTTCGCCGAGCGCTCCCAGTGCGTCGTGGTCGCGCGTGTCTGCACGTTGTCGCGTTGCGCAGCGACCTATCTAGCGCCCGCCCGCTTCCCTGTCACCATCCCTCGCTTAGCTGCACTGGTCACTGCCGCCTAGCGCGAGCCCCAGGTCCCCAGATCGAGTCTCCGCCTCGCCACACCGTGCACCGCACGCTGTTTTCCGTCAGACAACCGCACGTCAGAGAAGATCCACAGTGTTCCTCCCCTTTTTGCAGATAGCCCCCTCTGTTAATTCTCGCTCAACCCGCGGTACTCGCGAGCCCCACCAGTCAGCCTCCCTGTCCACTTTACAAAAGCACCCCCGCAATTTTGAACACCCAACCCGCGCTCCAGAACGGCCCCACCTGGCAGTCTCTGTGCGTTCGTTCGCTGTGACGTGGGCCTTAGCCGCTGGTCCCACCTAGCAGTCACATAGGCTAGGCGAACGAGCGGTGAGAAAACCTTTTTCCGCGCGCGTGGCCCCAGTTGTGCCGGCCCCATCCGTCTGTGGCAGGGGTTCAGTTCGTGTGAGTGTAAAAAGTCCTGGCGAATTTCTGATTAAATAAAAATGATTTCAGTAAATGTTTAAATTCAAATTCAAATCAGATTTTAAATAACTTTTAAAATACAAATCCAAATAATACATATAATATATGTTTTTGAATCAGAAAAATGTGAGGATTTCAAATATGCCATTCAAAATATTTTTTGAACACTTTAAAATTTCGAGATAATTAAAATTACAAATAAATGCCCTTTTTCTTAATAAATTAATAACTTTAATTCCACAACTCCAAATTTGGCAAATAATATGTCTAAATCGATCAGCGCGACGAGCCCGTTCTATCTATGCATTCCTTGTTCTAAATTGAAGCATGCATCATGTCATTATTAAAAATCTGAACTGCTTATGGCAATAAAAATTGACTAAATAAATAATAAAATGCTTTATTCTTGTATCTCACACCTCACCATGCCATGCTACTTTAATGCCATGTAAATTGTGCATCATTCATCATGGCATGCTTGTTTGCTTGTCGCATTTTAATTCATATGCTTGTGCACTTTATTCATGTTGGCCCTTGTTTGTTTGGTTCTTCTTCGAATAGACGCCCAGCAGGAGAATTACCAGGAATCACAGGAGTACTACCCAGATCCATCTCTCGCTTCAACTGAACTACCAGGCAAGCACTACCACATGCTTGCGTACATATAGTACCTATTGCCTCTATCTTATTCTTGCATCATTGAGTCGCGATTGTATTAAATTGAATCCCAAGTACTGCATAGCCTTTACTTTTAAACCCCACCGAAGCTTGTTCCTCCATCCCATGAGCCATTACTACAGGAGTTGTTTGAGCCATGCGAGTCGTAGAAAAGCATGTGTAGGGTATATGAGTGTCTGATGAATAATGAGGTACCTAAACAACATAACCTGTGTAGTAATGGGATAACTAATGAAAGAGGCACCCGTGAGCAATATCTGCTATTTGGTTCTGCATGCTCACTTGTGTCCCGTAGGACCCCGAGTACTTGATTCTTGTTCCTTGACTATTCGCACTATCCACATCTGGGAGGCCTTATGGACCCCCCTGAGCCAGAGCTTGATTCATTCTTATTTCTTGGGGCCACAAAGTAGTTTGGGGCTTTATTACTATCCTGTACTTATGCCATGTTACTGTTTTATTAAGATTGTGCGAGAGCATCTGTACTGTTTAAGAATTGCGGAGTGTTTTCGCGGTATCGACAAGCCCAGTCACATTTTCGGGTTCCCAGTCGTTTACAGCCATTGGCGCAAACCTTGGGTCCGTCTCGGAGCCGGCCAACTTCGTTGCGGGTAGCTTAATGGGGTGGCCCCCTGAAATATTTCTGAATCCTGTGATTGCTTTGTCGTGAATGCCTCGTTGGGTTTTGAGTTGGTTTTTCCGAGGTTGATCGAGTGTGTGTTGCTATTCGTGCACCCCTGCAGGGTAAATCTTTCTGAAAGCCGTGTCCGCGGTTATGGACGACTTGGAGCACAGTTTCTCGATCATAGACAAGTATAACTAAAGTACCGCTTTTAATTTGACTAAGTACTTGACTAGTAAATAGTGCAATATTCATGGAATGGTTAATAAAACTGCCAACGGATGATGGGGGTTGTTCGTCCGCTTCCTCGTTGGTAAGCGAGGAGGAGGATGGATCTGTTAATTATGCTGTTATAACTGTTGTTCTTAATTCACGGACATCCGTCTATCATTGGTTAGGCGGATGGTTAGCGAGTATCTATAGAATTATTAGCTATTATCTTTTGCTGCAATTGCGTCACCCCAGGTTGTGTCCCCTTTAGTGGCATAAAGACTTGCTGAGTACCCCTGGGGTCTCACATGATAAATTGTTTGATTCAGATGAACATGCGTATTCGCAAGATGGATACTGGGTGGAGGAGACAGATGATGTTGGCAACGATCACTCGGTGTAGAGATTTCGGGAACGGGGATCCGTGATATCTATGGGCGGGATGTGTTTATTTATGTGGCATCTTATGCCAATTTGCTTCTTATCCATACTCGGATCTTGTTTTCCGCTTCCGATTGATACTCTGATGTGTGTTGTATGAGGAGCTATCCTAAATTATTATCTCTATCTATGATATTTGAATCTTGCCGTATGGCGTTGCAATATTTCTATTTCTTTTAGATGGAATGGCTCTGAGGACTGTTGTATGTGGCTTGCATACATACTCATTTGTGTATGTAGTTGATCCCTTCGCCTGCCGATTACGCCGCTCATTCTTGTCCCGATGTTCAGAAAGTGGTTAGGACGGCCGAAAGGTCTACCGTGAGTGGCCCTGGGCCCCACCGTACTATTTTAACCACTTTCGTTCATCCAGGCATGTAACTAAGAGCGTAATTCACCGAGGTAGTTACAATTGATATCAGAGCGGTCCCGCCCTTTAGGGTCTCAGCCAAAATGGTTGTTGTCAGTCTAGCAAATATTTTTGGTAGTTATGTATACTAGGGACAAACAAAACGTGAGAGTAGGACTGCTTCCATTTTTCTTCTTACCCACCCACCCACCCTTTTTCTGGTAAGGAAGTGTAACGTTTTCAATCCTCTTCTAAAATTCAAACTAGGATTCACATGTTCTGGGTTCTGTAGTACCATAGGTTGTGTTTGTGTGTGTGTTTGAATTCTTTGTCTATCTGTTGCATCCAAATGTTATCACTATCTGCCTTTTGGTTATCAACTGTTGGTACATTCCATATCGACAGGCCTTTGTAAACCGACGCGATCTATTCTGATTCGTTGTATACCGATGCGATCTATCTTACTCTTTGTTATCCGACGTTATCTTGTTGGGGTGTTCTTTTTCGTAGTTACCAATATTTAGGTTCTTCTTAAGAAGGTGTTGGGATATGTGTTTTACTGACTCATGTGCGGAGTAATGATTTGAGTGCGGGATGGAGTCACGACCATACCACTACTTTTATCATTTTCTCTTGTATGTTGAACTAGTAGAGTTACTAATCTTGATTCGTTAAGTGGTTTTGCGCATATAGTGGTATTTTAATGCCGAAATTTGCGGAATTTTTTTTCTTTGTAGTTTGTGTACCACACTCTTTGTTCAGTCGTGTGTGTTATGCTTAATATCTTCGAGTTGCCTTAAACTTTGTTGATATTTTAATATCATCTCAGTGAATTGCATCCTTTATTCTTGGTTAATTCCATTTTGGTACTATTTTGGATTATTATCATTCTCCATTATAGTACTGACTTGTGTTTTATATCAATCACAGGATGGCACCACCACGCCGTTCTGAGGAGGACATACCACCTGAACTTGGGGCTGCTTTGGCAAGTATTGCAAATGCTTTGGGCACTATGCAGCAGAACCAGCAGCGCTTCGAGGAAAGCGTGAGGAGGAATGAGTTTGTTCCGCTACCTCCACCTCCCAAGCGAGGAGACATCAAGAGTTTTCTCAAGTTCAACCCACGTCCATTTGAGGTGTCTGATCAGCCACTTGATGCGGATGATTGGCTGCGTGAAGTGTCAAGGTTGCTGATGACTGCGGATGTTCCCGAGCAAGAATGGGTCAAATGTGCCACTCAGCTTCTGAAGGGAGATGCAGCTCTGTGGTGGGAAAATTACCTCAAGGCAGATCTATCTGGTTTTCAGCCTACTTGGGAGCAATTCACTACTGCTTTCAAAGAGCAATATCTGTCAGAAATTGTCATGGAAAGGATGAAGGAAGTGTTTCTCAACCTCAAGCAGGGAACTGATAATGTCAACACCTACATCAGACTTGCTGAGTACCCCTGGGGTCTCACACGATAAATTGTTTGATTCAGATGAACAGGCGTATTCGCAAGATGGATACTAGGTGGAGGAGACAGATGATGTTGGCAACGATCACTCGGTGTAGAGATTCCGGGAACAGGGATCCGTGATATCTGTGGGCGGGATGTGTTTATTTATGTGGCATCTTATGCCAATTTGCTTCTTATCCATACTCGGATCTTGTTTTCCGCTTCCGCTTGATACTCTGATGTGTGTTGTATGAGGAGCTATCCTAAATTATTATCTCTATCTATGATATTTGAATCTTGCCGTATGGCGTTGCAATATTTCTATTTCTTTTAGATGGAATGGCTCTGAGGACTGTTGTATGTGGCTTGCATACATACTCATTTGTGTATGTATTTGATCCCTTCGCCTACCGATTACGCCGCTCGTTCTTGTCCCGATGTTCTGAAAGTGGTTAGGACGGCCGAAAGGTCTACCGTGAGTGGCCCTGGGCCCCACCGTACTATTTTAACCACTTTCGTTCATCCAGGCATGTAACTAAGAGCGTAATTCACCGAGGTAGTTACATCTCCCTTGAACATTTCGCCACTCTCGCCAGAGCCGCTCGAGCCGTAGTTCGCCGGAATTGCACCGGAGGAGCCCGTTGCAGAGGAGGAGACGCTGCTGTTGATTCTGTCCACCGCAGCCCCTGCCGTGACCTCGCCTGAGTCCGCCATCGCCGTCCAGTTCGATCGCCCGCCTCGCTGCACTAGCTGGAGCCCTGGTACATCCCCAGTACACCCCCATCGGCCGTTTAGGGTTCGGTCTCGCTGGCGACGAGTCCTTCGTCGACAATGACTGTGAGCCGTTGATCCGCGTTATAATCGTGTGTCCTAGATTGCTAGATACCGTTTCGGGTTTTAAGTCTCACTGACAAGCGAGACCAACCTGTCAGCCGCCCTCTGCGCCGCTAAGGGTCACTAGGCCGGCCCATTTCTTTTCCCGCGCTAGCCCGCGAATTCAAATATAGGTTTTTCTATTTTGGTTTAAACTCAATTCTGTCCCTTAGTTCAAAAATCAATTCAGGAAGATTTACTAAACCAAATTGAGTGATTCCAATTTTGTTAGAAAGCTTCTGAAAAGATCTATCCAAGCCCGTTGGATTTAATTCATTTAGAGTTAGAGATCTCTCATAGTAAAAATAACAAGACAAAAGCATTTGCACATTCAAACATTTTCATAAAATCAACCCTAATAGCTTTTGAGTTGATTCCAACTCTCAAAAATGACATTTAACCATACCTATCTGAATATGTAATAATATTAGGACTAGTACCAAATTAGTGCTATATAGGCATTTCTAGTCACTTTAAATCATTAAATGTTAAACTTAAACTTATTAAAATGTGATCCAACCTTTAAATGACATTCCCATATGTTAGAATATGTGGTGATGACATGTGTCCACATGATCCCATATTTTAATTGGAGAATATTAAATCTTAGTTATTTTCAATGAGTAGAAATTACTTTTCTTAAATAAAAAGAACGAAGCTAGTTAATAAAACCTTGTGATGCTTGTGATGATAATAGATCATCAAATGTGTGCCCTAGTGTACTAAGTAGCCTAGTTAAGCATTGTTTGGTGATTGTGTATCCCGTATGTATTTACAGACGATAGTACCGACCAAGCTTTCGAGGAGGAGGAGTTCTACCAAGAGGAGGAGGAAGAAAACTTCAACCACTGCACCAACCAAGGCAAGATATTGTTAGAAAGGTAGAATTAAGGTAGATAACCTAAGAAAGATGCATTAGGCATGCTTTGGTTATACCACTTTGACTAGTATCTACCCCAAGTTTTAGTTTCAAGCTTTTACTTCCTTTACTTTACCAAAGTCCCTTACTTGTTTGAAGGTAGCATAAAAAGTGTAAAACTTGACCTATCTAGATAACCTTAGATGTCACTCTATGGAATACGATTGAGCTTAGCATCCCATATTAGTGAACACTCTTAACCTATTAGTTTAGAGCTAAACTAGAACTTGAGTCACTTTAGATGGGAATACTTGGTGAAAATGAATTGTGAAAACCTTGGAATGATGAGTCATTCTATTGAGATTTTTTGACATGTGTTGAGGAACACAAATGGTTTATGATGATGAAAATGTTGAGGCATGAGCCTTAGCCCTTTTACAAAAAATGATGGTTGGACTCGGATGCGATACCATTCCAATTTTACCGTACAACCACAATACCTGAATTGGGTAAGGCTTAGACGGAAGTTTATATGCATTAGTATTAGTTCCCTCGCGGGAGCGGTTTGAGCTGAGGCTACCTCTCGATGTTGTCCACCTATGCAGTGCCCAAGATGACAGATGGTCATGGTTGGGAGGCCATACTCATAGGAGAGGTGCTTATACTAGGGTGTGTAAAGGAAAGCTTATGTTTGATTATCTGCATACTAAGTATGATGATTCAGGGTTATCCCTAATAGATGTATCGAATCTTGTGGTGAAAGTGTACCACCTCTGCAGAGTGTCAAACTATTCGAATAGCCATGTCCGCGGTTATGAACAGTTGGAGTGTCCATATTGTTTCGTTGTCAGATGTTTCCAAAATGACTTATGAACTGAATGATGAATCTTGACTTGACCACAACAAAGTTTTGACTACGACACTAGCTTCCCAACTTAAGTCATTCTAGAACTTTAGTTTATCTTTCTTTGTTTCTGAAGTCAACTTAGGTTTCAAACTTAACTTTATAGATAAACTTAGAGTTAGCAATCCTACTAGAACTACCTTACTTGTTAGTGATAGTTTGCGAGTACTTAAAGAGTACTCATGGCTTTTGTCCTTGGCTATTCCTATGGCCAGACTATGAAGGAGACTACCAAGATGACGGACAACAGGATGGCTATGATAACTAGGACTATCTTGCATCATCAGCATTGCCTGTGCCCCTGAAGATGGACCCCACCGCTACGCTTATTATTTATTCCACTGCTTGTTGTATTAAGACTGGATCATGAGATACTTTATTCGTGTTAGACCTTATATTGGTTTGTAATGGATGATGTACAGTGATATCCAATCTGTTATGTCTCGCAAAAATGGTAATCCTGGGATTGCGATGTATGACATAACAGGCATCTGGGATTAAAAATCCGGGTGTTGACAGTGTGTTCTTTTCATAAACCACATGGATCCACTAGATGTCATTGCATGTGTGTTCATTTTATAAACCACATCGATCCACTAGATGTCACTACATGTGTGTTCTTTTCATTAAACAACTTGTATGTGTGTTATTTTCATAAACCACTAGATGTCTCTTCATGTGTGATCTTTTCATAAAACAACTTGAATCCACTAGATGTCATTGCATGTGTGTTCATTTCATAAACCACATGGACCCACCACATAATGTCATTCCACGCATGTTCTTTTCATTAAACAACTTGTATGTGTGTTATTTTCATAAACCACTAGATGTCATAGCATGTGTGTTATTTTCATAAACCACATGGATCCACTAGATGTCATTGCATGTGTGTTCATTTCATAAACCACATCGATCTACTAGATGTCATTGCATGTGTGTTAATTTCATAAACCACATGGATCCACTAGATGTCATTGCATGTGTGTTCTTTTCATTAAACCAATTGGATCCACTAGATGTCATTGCATGTGGGTTCTTTTCATAAACCAATTGGAGTTGTGTTTTGTTCATAAACCAATAGAGTCACTCCATGACTGTTCATTTCATAAACCACATGGATCTACTAGATGTCATTGCATGTGTGTTCTTTTCATTAAACCCATTGGATCCACTAGATATCATTGCATGTGTGTTCATTTCATAAACCATTTGGATGTGTGTTCTTTTCATAAACCAGTAGAGTAACTCCATGAGTATTCAATTCATAAACCACATGGATCCACTAGATGTCATTGCATGTGTGTTCTTTTGATTAAACAACTTGGATGTGTGTTATTTTCATAAACCACTAGATGTCACGGCATGTGTGTTCTTTTCATAAACCACATGGATCCACTAGATGGCATTGCTTGTGTGTTCATTTCATAAACCACATGGATCCACTAGATGTCATTGCATGTGTGTTCTTTCCATTAAACCAATTTGATCCACTAGATGTCATTGCATGTGTGTTCTTTTCATTAAACAACTTGGATGTGTGTTATTTTCATAAACCACTAGATGTCACTGCATGTGTGTTCTTTTCATAAACTACATGGATCCAGTAGATGTCATTGCACGTGTGTTCATTTCATAAACCACATGGATCCACTAGATGTCATTGCACGCGTGTTCTTTTCATTAAACAACTTGGATATGTGTTATTTTTATAAACCCCTAGATGTCACCGCATGTGTGTTCTTTTCATAAACCACATGGATCCACTAGATTTAATTGCATGTGTGTTCATTTCATAAACCACATGGATCCACTAGATGTCATTGCATGTGTGTTCTTTTCATTAAACCAATTGGATCCACTATATGTCATTACATGTGTGTTCTTTTCATAAACCACTTGGACGTATGTTCTATTCATAGACTAGTAGATTCATTGCATGTGTGTTGATTTCATAAACCACATGGATCCACTAGATGTCACTCCATGCGTGTTCTTTTCATTAAACAACTTGGATGTGTGTTATTTTCATAAACCACTAGATGTCACTTCATGTGTGTTCTTTTCATAAACCACATGGATCCACTAGATGTCATTGCATGTGTGTTCATTTCATAAACCACATCGATCCACAAGATTTCATTGCATGTTGATGGCCCAAATTATATCGAGCTCGTTGGGAACTCCAAGAGGAAGCTATGATGAGCACATTAGCAAGTTTTCCCTTAGTTATGAAACCAAGGCTTATTGAACCAGTAGGAGCAAGGAAACACCTCCAAGGTGTTGCTAGCTGGACTTTGGCAGGGCGCATTACCTATGCCAGCAGCGACGTGGAAACCTGCACAACACAGCCACTGAACTTTGCCCCCAACTTACAGTGAGGTTATCAATCTCACCGGTTTTGCTGAAAACAAAGGATTAAACGTATCGAAGGGAAGAAAGTAAATGCTTGTAGAAAGTAAACGGAAAACAGTAAATAGTGGTAAATTGATGGTAAAAGAAAGGACCGGGGTCCATAGTTCACTAGTGTGGCTCTCCTTAAGATAGATGACATGCTGGGTGAACAAATTACAGCAGGGACATTGACAAACATCAAGAAAGCATACATGCACATACTAATCATCTTGACTCCTTTGAGATTCGTTTGGGCATTACAACATTATACATAGACCGTAATCCAACTGCATCTATGACTAATAATCCACCTTCAGGTTATCATCTGAACCCCCTCTAGTATTGAGTTGCAAGCAACAGATAATTGCATTACGCATTGCGTGTAAAGTAAACAATATGATTGTTCTATGAACAAAGGATTGTTGTTTTATCCCTAGTAGCAACATCACATCTAGTACCTTAGAGATTTCTATCACTTTCCCAGATTACTAGAGGCATGAACCCACTATCGAGCATAAATACTAACTCTTAGAGTTGCTAGCATCTACTTGGCCAAGATAGCTACTAACAACGGAAAGCATGCAAGATCACAAAAACAAAGACATGATATAATCAATAATCAATCTGAAATAGCATCTCAATATCCATCGGATCCCCGCAAACACAACAAGTAGGATTACAAATAGATGATCTTGATCATGAACGGAGATCACAAGATCTAAACATGATAGCATAAAGGAGAAGAACCAGCCATCTAGCTACTACATGGACCCGTAGTCCAAGGATGAACTACTCACGCATCGCACCGGAGGATTGCATGGTGATGAAGAACGCCTCCAGGGTGAATTCTCCCCTCCGGCAGGGTGCCGGGAAGAGCTTCAGATTCCTCCTGATCTAGGGATGGAGATGGCAATGGCTACATACTCTTTCATGGAATTTTGATTGGGTCCTTAGGGTTTTTGTATCAGAGGCATCTTATAGGCGAAAGGGGAGGCCGAGGGGGTGCCTAGGGCGGCTAGACCACCCCCTGGTGCCGGCCAGGCTTGGCCGCGCGGCTAGGTGGTGTGGCGGCCCCTGGCCCCTCTCCATCTCGTATTCTAGCTCCGTGTCCTCCTCGGTGAAAAACTGACTTTGGCTTTTGTCCCGTCCAATTTCGAGAATATTCATTTTTTGACTTTCCTGGAACCAAAAATAGTAGAAAACAGGCAGCTAGCACTGTGGCATCTTGTTAATAGGTTAGTCCAAGAAAGTGTATGAAAATACTCCAAATTTGGAACAAAACATAAGAAAGTATATAAAAACCAAGCATGGAACATCAAAAATTATGGATACGTTAGCAACGTATCAACATCCCCAAGCTTAACTCCTGCTCGTCCTCGAGTAGGTAAGTGATAAAATTAAAGAATAATTTTTGAGGTGACATGCACCATCATAAACTTGATCAAAGTATTTGTAAAACATTGAAAGATGGGACCATAGTACTTCAACATATCATGAAAGATAAAGTTCTAGCAATGAGACATAGCAACTATGTTGCAACATGAAAAGGCACAAACAAAAGATTCATGAATAACAATGCTTTGCAATACGTTTGTTTGTTTCACATAAAGAAAACACAACATAGTGGCATTCAGCTTGTCCCCCTAGAGTAGCAAACATATATGCATATGACACCTTCAAAGTTCATAAGAGTGACTAGATACAATTAGTTTAAGAACAAGCAATATCAAGTTATGCATCAATCAACAAGTCTTGGACAATGCACATAGAACTAAGAATGGCCACTATGCTCTCAAAGTAGGTGCATAAAGGTACAAGGTGGAGACTCAAGTTTCTTAAAGAGCTTCCAAAAATTATGGTACTTGTTAGCTTTCAGCTCTCATTTCTCCTATCATAAGCATCTTTAAGTGATTAAGGTTAAAGTGACACAACTAAGAGGATATGCTTGACAAGTTATAAGCCGAAATCTCATGCCCCTTACTTACGAAGACCAAACTTCATGCTAGTCAACTTTATTCAAAGTAAGCTCTTGTCATTGTAAGTACATATGTATCATAAAGAACCGCCAACGGGGTACCCCTTTCACATGATACAGGAGCTATCCCATAATCAAAATGACAAGGCAAGCAGATAATGAGCATCTCAGCGATCTTTTTATTTGCTATTTGCATAGGTTTTTATTGAGGATGCTTCATAGAGTGATCATTATGGTTATGCTACATGTTTCCACCATGATTAGGCATGGCTTAGGCTAGTGGCCCAGGCGTTTCTCTTACACACATACAAACTCCATGATCTTACAAGTTCCACTTTTATTTCACACCGCCGGGATCCATAAGAAAAAGAACATGATATCAACGGGGTACAATGAACAAGTGCAATGTTCATAGCGTTCCCCATGATACATGGTTCTGCTAATTTCAACCTATAAAGTGCAAGCATATACGCAACAAAGATGGACACAATGGGTCAATTTTATTAAATGCAAGAAAGTAAAGTGTTCCATCAAGTTCGTGAGAGATTTAATCACTAATTTTCACATAACAAGTTTAATTTGGAAGGTAGATAAAAACAAGAATATACTTGGAATTGAAAATGCTAATAGGTAGGTATGGTGGACTCTTTGGAATAACTTGGTTTTAGGAGTTGGATGCATGAGTGGAACTCATACTTGATTACAGAGGCTAGCAAAAGACTGGGAGCGACCAACTAAGAGAGGAATAATGGCCATAATCATGCAGAGCGACAAAACATTATTGATTAAAGCATAAAGTGATATTAAAAGTCAAAAACTAAAGGATTATAAAGGCTATGGTGACTTGGGATATTCATAACATGATGTGAGCATGTGCCAAGTCAACCCAAACAAAGCATCAAAGGAGAATACCACAATACTATGCTTTAATATGCTAAAACAACACATGATTCTTCCAAGGCACATTAAGGAATCTCAATTGCTTATAACATGTCATGCTACAACAAATATAACTAAGCATAAAACCAAAACAATATCAAGCATGGCATGACAAAGCATAGGCCACAGTCAAAAACGAGCTCTCTTTACCACTTAAGCATGAACTTTCCTACTATTTTCCAATCCAAACCAAACTATTTGAAAACTAATGTATGAAAGAGGGGGTACAATCAATTTATTCAGCAAACTAAGAAAACCAAGCAAACTAAAACCAAAACGAAAGCAAAAAAGAAGACGCTCCAAGAACAACACAATGCATGAAACAATAAAAATGAAGTGTTTGGAAGAAACCTGGGATTTTTATTGATGAAGAAGGGGATGCCTTGGGCATCCCCAAGCTTTGACGCTTGTAATTCTTGGATATTTCTTGGGGTGACATGCGTGTCATCCCCAAGATTGATCTTTAGTCCATTCTTCATCTCATTACTCATTCCTTCCATACACCTGAAATTTTTCTTCAGACAAAACTTCACACGATCTTTATTAGCAACATTAGTGCACTCAAGATGATAAGACTTTGGGTTCAGTTTCAACACCAATAAAACTTCCATTAAAACACAAGCTACTGTAGCACTTCCCTCGAAAAGATCAATTCCACAAAAGAACTCAAAAGGAACCAACAAGAAGCAAATGCAAATAATGGCAGAAATCTGTCAAAACAGACCAACGGGTAAAGACGAATTCTTTTGAAGACCTTCTGTTGCTCAAGTCGAAAAGTGTAGAACGAACAAAAGTTAGAGAACAACCTCGGGCAGAAGCACAAAAATTCATGCCTCAAAAAGACGTACAGAGATTTTACACAAATTTTTACGGTGGAGAACAAAAATCTGCTTCGGGACAACAACTTTCCCAATCATTACTTCTCTCTCATTAGAGGTTACTCTTGGGACAAAAAGCAAATAAAAAGGATAAGGAGCGGTTATTACAGAGGTAATAACTTCCAAGACTCATCTACAACTTTTGGGTTATCTCTCAATAAGTACTTTTCTTTAACACCTTTAAGTTAGGCATAAAAACAAGAAAAAGAATCAAGTGTTCTCAAATGAATAAGCATTAAAACCAAATTTATTTCCCTTACCTCTCTTACTTTTATTCTTGACCTTGGGGAACACATTGTTTGGTGGAGAAGCAAAGTGCATGGTGCCCTTTCCCACATCTATTATTGCTCCAAGGAGCATCAATAGGGATCTTCCAAGTGTAATTTGTCCTTTTCCTACACATTCACTAACAAGATAATCAGTAGAAACCATTTTCCCTAGGATCTTTGAAAACACTCCTTCAGCTATTCCAATTGTTAATATTGTGGCATTATTAGCAAGAAATATTTCTTCTCCTCCTTTAGAAAGTCCCCAAAGATTCAAAGATTCATAGATATCTTTGGGCATAAGACAACATTCAGACATGATATCACAGCGAGCATGAAAAGTTTCATTATTTATATCAATCTTTACTGTAGGGAGCCACTTTGAGGGTTCAAAATTTATTGGAACATAGTCATGATGCTCTCTAAGTGTATTATAGCTGTGGGGCCCCCGGATTAATCCTCCGAGAATCCCTGTTATGCATACAACCACGATCCCATGATCAGTTAGTCGTGGCACGTAACCGACAAGTATCATTACAACATCCGAGATATACCGAAATACAAGACTTACATAAATGCCATTATGGCTATACCATCTTCAGCAGCGGAACATCATCATGCGCATAGCCCAATCATGCCTCAACCTACAGGCAACTGATTGGGAAGACGTCCTAGCTCACATAGTCGTCCACTTCACCTCTTATTGATATCTGGCCAAGTTAATATCCAGGGACAATGCCAGTGAGTACTTTGAATGTACTCGCAAACCGCCTTAATAGAATAATAAAACAAGAGGATATGCAATATAGCTGTGGCAGTAGGCGGGCTCCAAGGGAGGTTCTTTTCTCAAATAGTTTCTCTTGTAGATATAGCATCTACATATCTTTGTTGAAAACTTTTGTAAAACATTTTGGAAACCTTTTTGAAAAGTTTTGGAAAACATTAGGACTGGGTCACCCATTTGTTCCTTTCTTCTGGTCGTCCCACGACAAAACTCCTTTCAGCCCGTTCTGACCATCCCATGGTCAGAACAGGTATCCTTTCCGACCATCCCATGGTCAAAACATTTCCAAGCCATTGCTTTTCAGAAATCCTTTTTTGAAAACAAAACCAGCACCGCTCTACAACAACCTTCCCAACTGTCCAGGACCGTGGACACGGCTATTCAAATAGATTTACACTCTACATAGGTTGTACACTTTACCCACACCACCAGGTAGACTACCCTGATCTTCACTGATCGTGGGTCGAGTAATCAATCAAGACTCTCCGGATGCCCACTCCAATATAAGTGCCTACCCTATGAGTGCTAATCCCCTCAAAACCGGGACGTCGGGTACCGAGGACCAACCGGAGCGCATTTTACACTTTACACAGTAGGCGCTTTCAATGAGGGGCTCATAGTAACGCGTGGATGTCCGCAAACCCTTCGTTCCTTCTCCCGGTCGATGTCCCACATGGACCGTTTGTCTAGAGAAGGCCCACCCTCCAGGGAGTTTCATCCCCTGTAGTAGTTGCAAGGCAGCTTATACTAGAATAGACAAACATCGAATCTAGCCATGTCCCATCCCAGAGTAATGTGGCTGCACAGGGTTAATTGTTCTAGCAAAACTGCAAAGAACCGGGTGTGTTTTTGTAAACCTTTTTCCTCCATCTTTCCTCCAGCATTTTGTAAATCAAAACCTTTTTATTTCTCAACATCTCTTGGGAGGTCCCACCTCACCAAGGTTTTAACATAAAACATTTGGTAAAACTTTTTACGGGGTCTTCCCATCCTCTAGCTTTGCTTCGGCTAAATCGGGGGTCTCCAAAGGGTATGGTGTATCACACCATCTATCATACTAGGGGCAAGTAGGTGTCATCAAGGGGTTTGTACTTAGTAGTACAAAAGGTAATAGTTCGGAGGAGCCAAACCACTACCCTATATATACATCAACATATAGTAAAACAATGCAGTTTTAATAAATAGGAGATAAAACATGCATAGGTAAAACAGTAGGACAAGGGTTATGAGCAAGAAGGTGGCTTGCCTGGGGATCAACAATATGGCATAATAGTCCCAGGACTTCTTCTTAGAAAACCGTAATAACCAATAAAAACCATCTCCTTCTGCTCTCCGATATAATCGCAACTATCGTCGATAGGGAACACATGCAAACAAACAAAAGGGCACAATCAATACAAGGCATACAATCACCAATACAATACAACAAGCAACTGAATAATACCAAACTAATATTTAGAGGGTTTTGAGAGGATTTGATTTAGAATGTGGAGATGGCCTTGGGGAAGGGGATGAACACCCCTTAGGGTTTATTATCGAGGAACTACCTAAGAGGGGTTTTTGGACCAAGGACATACTCTGTAGGATACCATTGGGTAAAAATGATACCAATAGATAGGATTTGATAAAATGAAACCAAAAAAGTGGTTTCACTAATTTATCACTTTTCTTTATTTAGTTATGATTTTTCTAGTGAAATAACTTCTAATTTTAGGGAATAATTCACCAGAAAAGTTCTAGAGCTCCAAAATTATTTCCTTGGGTCGTTAGGTAAGGCTTGATGTACTTGTTCACTGGGAGTTGGAATCATGTCAAGATAATTACCAGAATGCCCTCAGGAATTTCCCGAAGGCAGTTCTATACACAACTTGTCTTTTTCACCAGATTTGATCTGCATAAGCTTTTGAGTTGGTTACAAAGGTACACGGTAGGCATTTATAATACCTTTATGTAGAAATTGGAATCAATCTTTTTGGAGTTATAGAGCCACTGTAGTGATTTATCTAGTGAAACTACTATATACATAAATATTTAATTGATCAAAAATCCTTAGAAGCTCAATAAATCTTGATCTCCTGGATTTTGGTAGTATTGGGTGTACCACATCACAAAGAGTTGGAATGAGGTCAGGAAAACTCATGGTTTGGTCTAGGGAATTTCCTAAAGGAAGATATTGATGGATTTTGTTATTTTTACTGAGGTCAAACCATTGTTCACCTTGATATGGGGCTAGGGTCCAGTGATAGGTACAAGTTGTACCTACCAGAGGCAATTGGGTTTACTCCATTGGAGTTGTATAATTCCCTGAGGAAATTATCTAGTTTAATGGACAACTTTAGTAGATTTATTTCCAGGACATAAGTAAAATATATATGGGTAAGGTTCTGGCTCTGCGTGTTGCACCAGACACATAGGAACATATGGGAATTTTGTTTGGGAAAATTACTCTATTTTCCATTTTTGTTTGGATTTAAATTGAGCAGGGATTTAACAGATCTACATGATTTAAATAAAAAGGAAAAAGCAGCAGGGCCGTTGGGCTGGAAACGGCCTGCTGGGCACCACCGCTGTGGGCCGGCCCAGGGAATGCTCGTGGGCGCACACGCGGGACCGCGTTTAAACCTGACGGGAAGGGCCCACCGGTCAGCGATGGTCGACGCCGAAGCGGTATCGGGCGCCTCGGGCCGTTCGATTAGGGTAGATCCAACGGCTACCGTGCGTCGTCTCCCTCGCGCAGGAGCTGGCGATGACGAACCCTAGCTAGGAGCGGTAGGGGCGAGGGAGCTTACCTGAGGCCTGCCGGAGGCCGAGGAGGGGCGGAACGGAAGCGGCGTGCGACGACGGTCCCGTCGAGGGGTGTCAAGATCCGGATCCACGACTTCTCTTGCTCGCGCGGTGGTGGCCGAGAGGACATCGTTTGGGAGCTCGCCGGTGGCATCGGTAGCGACGGCCTGGAGGAGAAAAGGGTTAGGGTTAGCTGCAGGGGAATAGGGAGCTTCTAGAAATGCCACGAGCCGCATGCGAGAGGCAAGGGGTAGGGTTCTTAGCTCGACGGTGGGTAGAAGGCCGAATTCATGTTCACCGTCGTGCTGGCAGTGCAGCTCAGGGGAGAGGCTAGGAAGCTCAGGGATGAGAGATCTGGGGTCTGGGATGGCGTTGAGGCCACATGCAGGGGAGAGGGAGCTCGGGAGAGGGTTGCTCGAGCTCGGGCTCATTCATGGCCGTGAGGGATTTCTTCTCCTCTCCTGGCCAGTACAGAGCGAGGGAGGGGAGGTGGAGTGTAGGGGGAGTGAGTGAGGGTTAGAGGAGGCAAATGAGCCGGAGTGGGGAGAGCTGTGTGGCCTGGGTATTTAACACGAGTGGGGAGTGTGTAGGAGGGACCAAGTCCATGGACAAGCTTTGGGAGGGTGCTGGGCGGTCATTGGTTGACAGAGGCTGTGTGGGTGAGAGGTGGGGGTGCTCTGGGTCGTGTAGGAGCAGAGAGTGTTGGGCCACGTAGAGATAAACAAAACTTTTTCCCTACGCGGTGATCCCAAGATCTAGCTCAGGTAGAAGGCCACGAGGATTACCACTAGACGTGCAGTTGCGGAATTGATGAAGCACGTCGCTTGATGCAGTGCAGTCCTCGCGATCCGTTCCGGTTCCACGATCCACGATCCGTTCTTTCTTCACGATCGTCGAAGTGCTGAATATACAACACCTCCGCCGGTATCCACACGTACGAGGAGGAGCGCCGGCGATGGACTGCTAGGTTCGGTACGGCGGCGATATGACGGACTGGGGCTAGGGTTTCCAACACATGGAGTGACCTAACCTTGTGCTCTAAGCACCTGCGCCCCAACTTATATAGGGAGTGAAAGTGGGCTCCACTCACTTGTGGCCCATTCACTAAAAAGGCCCATATTAGCCACTACAAGTCTCACTTGTTGACTAAGTCCATGTCTCTATTTGGGTCCAACCCAAATAGGTTTCCTATTTGGGTCTAACCCAAACTTGCTACCGCTCTTAAGTGTGTGACCCGACAGGCTCATGGTAACCCGGACACAATTCCGGGTCTCACTCATGATCGATCAGTTGGTAGCGGCTCCTAGCAAAACGTGCCAACTCCCAAGTACCAATAAGTCATGACGACATACCTTCCAATGCGACTTTCGTCTGAGTCCCTTTTGCCTCACGATATACCTTGTCGGACTATAGGTGAATGATCGTCATCCCTTAAATAGTCCGACTCTCTTTCTCGATCCGAGATAAGCGATTCATCCGACTAACTCTTAGTCGGTTGCCTCGGTTAACACTTAATCCGAGACGCGCATGGCCATGCTTTCCGAATCATATCTTTCGAGAGGGCCCAGAGAATATCGAGATGGAGGGGCAAAATCCTGTCTTGGTTATTCACATCACGCAGCTTGATTCTCAGTCGACCCGAACTCCGCCTTTATAACTGCCCAGTGATGGAACAACGTTTCATAGAACCTAAGTCGGAGATCCTCAACTCGGATTGTGCAATAACCTCAGGTCTAAGGATTACATTGATTGAGACATGCAAATGACGACTTGTTCGTTGCATCTCAATATGGGTCAGTCCGACTTGCTAAACTCTTTAGCCGAATCCGTGTAAGTCGGAATAGCATCTCCATGCCCATGACAAGTAGAACCTAGTCATCTGCTGACTTTCACACTAATCTAAGTTGTGTGTCCGGCACAACCTCAATGACCAAGGACAATTAGTATGAACAGCATGAATATGTAGTTCCACAATCAAATCACATATTCGATGATACATATCAGCAGTTCATACATGGACCATAACCTTATGAATACACAGGAATATCATCATACATGATTGCCTCTAGGGCATATTCCCAACAGAGAGGGCCAGCTGGTGGCTGCTGCAAAAGGAGTAAAGAGGTGTGCAAGCCAAGACACCCACATGAGGTTAAGCCCTAGTGTCCAAGCACTAGAGGACAAGCTGCTACAGTAATTTCTATAGTGATCACGACCAGATATGAGTGCTGGGTGCTATGGTGCATTGCCTTGCAAGATTGGTGGTGGTTAGATTTGTGAATTTTGATTAGTTTGCAAAATTGGTCAAACCCAGGGTTATGAAGGAAGTACATAGATGTAGTCTTTATAAAATGAGGTAGTGGTACTGGTGGATAGATATAGTCAAGGTATCTCTCCTAGAATTATTTGGGATTTTTCAGAAGATTAGAAGTCCACTTAATTCCACTTATTCAGAAATTGCAAAAGTGCATTCTTGGAGTTCATTTGATATTTTTACATTGTACAAGGTTGGTTTTTGGTTGGAGATGGTCCCAAATGTGAATACACATTTATGGGAATTTTCCCAAGATTTATTGGGGCTTAAAAGTATTTAAAACATTTATTATTCCCATTCATCCATTTAAGAAAAAGGCAAAAATAATTAATAAAGCTCTTCGAAAATATTTATTTTTAAGGTGGGAATATAGAGTATGATATATGGATCTCAATTGAGCCAAAATTTGGAGAGGTGTTTTGGCAAAAACCAAACTTTCCTTTATGGGAGAGGTTTTGGAGGTTTTGCCTATTAAGGGAAATAAATAGTTTTGGTCCATAATAAATATGGATAATTATTGATGAATCTTGATGATCAAGGTAGATGATGTAGACAAGGTGTATGAAGCATTTTCATCCTTGGGATTGGAGGATCCAAGTTGATTTTGGTGAAATACCCTAGATTAAGGATCTAGGGTGATGTTAATTTCATACCATCAAAACATGGTTGAATCTTGGAGTTCACATCTCACCTTCATGCAATGGATAGATGGATAGGTAGACCAAGTCAGATAGATGATCATGGAAGAAGGAGTTTGGATTAGTTACCTTTGAGGTGGTCTAGAAGTGATTGCAAACTTTGTTGAAAATAAGGCTGCCATGCCAGATGAGTCATGATGCCTTATAAACCATGTGGTTTTTAAGAAGCACAGAGATCCTCTTGGAACAAGTGAAGCAGATATTGATAGACCTAAATGAGTATAACACAACCACGCAAAGAGTTGGTCCATTGTAGGTTTGATGGTGGTGTGGGCTTCTATCAAAGTAGGCATGATGACTAGATTTGCAGGAAAAGTTATTTTCTTGACTACAAAACCGTCAGGAACATGTGGGTTGGAGGATTATCTAACCAAGGGAAAGAGTGGGCTTTGGTAGTCATTAGTATGGTTTACAATATTGTTCAAGTGCATTTCCAAAAAGGCACAAGGGTTGGGAAAAGGAGGCATTCAAAAAGGTGATGTTGGAAACATATTTCCAGACTTGAGTAGAAAGGGTTTTTGACTAGAATAAGAGGGAGGATGTTTTTGATTGATTTCGAGGTACCAAAGCATCATCAAGTGGATTATGTTGAAGTGCAAATTGATTAGAAAGTATCCTTGCTTGATATTGGTCTTCATTGACTTGGAAGCTTCTAGAAGGGATATCTTCAGAATTGATCTGGTTATGGGTTTTAGATGATCACCTGGTGGTTAGAGATTAGTTCCAGATTGTATCCTTTTTTAGGATTTGGTGATTTTAAAGTATCTTGATCCTAGTGTATGAGCTCCTAGAGTAACTCATACTACTTCTAAGCAATCAAGTCAAACAGCAGATCAAGGCAATTCATTAGACAGCAGATCAAGGCAACTCATCTTATACACTGAGTAAATAAACTACTGGGGTTACCATCAAGCCTATCTTGAGGTAAGGTTAAGGCCTTTTGAAGAGGTTGGATTTTGAATAAGATGAGAGTCCTTGGTATCTCTACCAAGAGTAGAGTTCAAAAGCTTACTAAAAGGTTTTGGAGATCCTAGAGGTAAGAGTAGTTGAAGGTTCTGTCTTGAAAACAAAAGGAGGTAGTATTCTATAGCTCTCCATAGTTTGATCAATAGAAGCTACTAAAATAGTTGGTTTGCAACAGCTTCTTGGCTCAGGTTTTGAAATGGAAGAACATTTGCGATTATGGAAATTAAGCCAAGACAGTTTGGGAAGTAGCTTTTGTCCACTGGTGTTGAGGTAAGGAGTATCATATGGTATACACTCACATGCACAAGCATAAACAAACAACAAGCAAACACTGCACCAAGTACAAGAAAAAGGTTTTGTTCCCCCTGATTTTTGCATTCTGGACAACTAATCAGGGTTGCTGAAATTGGGATGTTACAATAACAATCTTTTAAACTAGCAGTGGTGGTCTCAAGAGTGTTCAATCTAGCAAATATGTTTATGAAGGAAGAATCAGATTTGCTAGGCAAGTTGTAAGTAAAGACCAACTTATTTATGGCTTTAACAGCATCATCCTCATTGCATTGGAGGAAATCTCCTCCCACTACAGCATCCAAAGCATATCTATAGCATAGAGCAATTCAAGGTAAAAACTGCTAAGGAACAAGCTTTGAGTCATTTTAGGTTCAGTTTTTTCATGTAGATCAGAGATTCTAGACCAAGCTTCTTTGAAACTCTCTTCAATTCCTTGTTTAAAAGTGAAAATCATTTCCTCATGTGACATAATGATTGGAGCAAAGCTAGACATAATGGCTCTGAAGATAGGAACTAGTTTTTTGTGTGTTTTTAATAAAGAAAGAAAATTAGTAAAACTATTTTTTTTGTGTTTTTTGATAAAGCAATAAGCAAACAAAGCAAGAAAATAAACTAAGCAAAACAAAAACAACAAAGTAAAGAGATTGGTTATGAGGGACTCCCCTTGTGAAGATGTCCTTGACTCCCCGGCAACGGCGCCAGAAAATATGCTTGATGGCCCAAATTATATCGAGCTCGTTGGGGAACCCCAAGAGGAAGGTATGATGAGCACAACAACAAGTTTTCCCCCAGTTATGAAACCAAGGTTTATCGAACCATTAGGAGCAAGGAAACACCTCCAAGGTGTTGCTAGCTGGACTTTGGCAGGGCGCACTATCTGTGCCAGCAATGATGTGCAAACATGCACGACACAACCACATAACTTTGCCCCCAACTTACGGTGAGGTTGTCAATCTCACCGGTTTTGCTGAAAGCAAAGGATTAAACATATCGAGTGGAAGAAAGTAAAAGCTTGCAGAAAGTAAACAAAAAAGGGTAAACAATTGTAGATTGATGGTAAAAGAAAGGACCGGGGTCCATAGTTCACTAGTGGTAGCTCTCCTTAAGATAGATGACATGTTGAGTGAACAAATTACAACGGGGCAATTGACAAACATCGAGAAAGCATACATGCACATACTAATCATCTTGACTCCTTTGAGATTCGATTGGGCATTACAACATTAATACATATACCGTAATCCAACTACATCTATGACTAATAATATACCTTTGGGTTATCATCCGAACCCCCTCTAGTATTAAGTTGCAAGCAACATATAATTTCATTACGTATTGCATGTAAAGTAAACAATATGATTGTTCTATGAACAAAGGATTGTTGTTTTATCCCTAGTAGCAACAACACATCTAGTACCTTAGAGATTTCTATCACTTTCCCAGATTACTAGAGGCATGAACCCACTATCGAGCATAAATACTAACTCTTGGAGTTGCTAGCATCTACTTGGACAAGATAGCTACTAACAACGGAAAGCATGCAAGATCACAAACAACAAAGACATGATAAAATCAATAATCAATCTAAAATAGCATCTCAATATCCATCAAATCCCCACAAACACAACATGTAGGATTACAAATAGATGATCTTGATCATGAAC